>JASANA010007995.1:0-26596 GCA_030248095.1 Ptycholaimellus sp. GST1_10 | reverse complement strand
CTGGAGAAGCTAAGAAAGGAAGGATTGAGAGTGAGGGATGATGGGGTGTTGATGAAGATGATGACTGAGGAAGTTACCGTTTTGTGTCCTTGGATGAAGATGTTGGCCAGAGTCCCACTATTTTTCACATGGGCGGCATGCACCAGTCCGCCAGAAGACTAGATCCACCGTTCACCATCACCCAATTGGTTTGGCATGGGCGTGGACATAAATCAGTACACTAGATCGCTGGTGCCCTCTTTGCGCTAGCACTAAGAACGCGAACAAGCTCACTATGCCTTTGCTCCATCCTTTGCCTTGGCCAGAGCGAAATTGGGAGCACATTCAAGTGGACATCATTGGTCCATATGAGAGGACAGAAGACGGGCATGTTGGAACTTTGCTCATCATCGACAAAAGATCCAAATTTGCCTTCACCAACTACCTGACCTGATTAGACACAGATCACATGGCCTACAAGCTGCTAGAATTCGCTATTTCCATTTTTGGCGTTCCTAAAGTGATAGGCACAGATGCTGGAAGTGTTTTCACTTCCACTCTATTCACTAAGATCATGGAGCAGATAGGAGCGGAGGTTTATACCTGCAGTCCTCAAAATCAGAAGGCAAATGGAGGCTGTGAAGCGGCAGCTAAGAAGCTCATTATGCTGCAGCATGTCAAACACGTGATTTCGGAGGTAGTGAGAGACTTGAGTGGCATGGACAAATCTGATTGGATAGCTCCAGATAGATTCATCAATCTTTCTCTCATGCCTTATCAAGCTGCAGGCCATAGATCCATCGGCGTTTTGCCCTACTTTGCCATGTTCAAAACTGACATGCGCATGCCATCAGAGGCCATATTAGAGGCTGCCATGAGCTATTCCAAGGAGGAAACCACCCAGCGTCAGATGGTGCTGCGGTTGGTGAAAGCGGAAGAGCAAATGAGAGAGGAGGCTAGAAAGTCAGAGATTGAGATAGCTGGAAAAAGGTTGAATAAGATGTACATGCACGTTGAAATGATGGAGGGTGTGATGGTGAGAAAGAAGGTGGAAGGAAGCCACATCCATAAGAGGGATCCGTTGAGATGGGATGGTCCATTTCGCATCATTCGCATGGACAACCTCAATCATGCTATCCTTAGATACATCCTCACCCCAGACCTGCCAGACTTTCAGGCACATCTTTCCAAACTTAAGATCACTCATGAGCTCGTTCCTCTTCCTTGGAACCCAAATTGCGGCATTAGATGGTGGGAAGGCCAATGAAAACAGCCATCCAAAAACTGCCATTCAGAGTGACTTAACAAGCAGATTGCTGCTCAAAATGCACTCTACTACAACTTCTATTTGAAGATATTTCTGTGAAAGCGCCTGGTCAAACCAGTGGGAGTTTATCGTTGAGAGAAAGCAAAGAAATGGCTGGATCCAAGCCTCATTGGCAGCAATAATGGCTTATTAGATCCTGATTAAGATGCTCTCAAATTAGACCCAAAATGAAACTCAAAATCAGAGCCTATTTTAATAATTGCTGCAAAGTTATCAAAACCAAGCGGTGAAGGCAGTCGTGACGGTATGCAAGTCTCTGACAGTGAGCCAATTGTTCAGCCCCTTAAATCACTTTATTTTTTTCTTCAAAATTCACTTGCGCTCTGCATTTCATTTGTTAAAACATTCCAAAAACCAATTTATCTGCTTGAAATTTTTTCATTTAAGAATCTGCTGGTATTACGTGTCCATAGTCATCAGGAAAGTGAAAAAGTTGTATATTATTCAGCACTTCTAAATGCTCAAAAAAATGTACCCCATGAATTGTTTCCATTTTATGCTTCGACTTCATAAGATCCAACCGATTTTCTAAATAATCATGATTATTCAGCGATGCAAATTTTGAGCTGATGAATTTTGCCAGCAATGCCTGCATTGAAACTATGGAAGGTAAGGTGGAGGAGTTGTGTTTGTTTGGTTTTGTGATTTGTCTCTTTGGGGGGTTGGGTTGTTGGGTTGGGGGATTTTGGTCGTTTTGTTTTTGCTGTTTGCTTTTTTGTGATTGGTTTTTGCTTTCTTCGTCGTTTGCTGAGGTGGTGAGATTTTTTGGATCTTTGGTCGGTGAGCTGCTGGTGATGGCTGATTTGTGGCGTCTGCTGGTGTGAGGTCTGTGGGGTTGCTCTGCCTCTGTGGCCGGCGTCGGCGGCGGGATGGTTCTCCCCTTCCGCCCCCTGCTCCTTCGGCCTCCCGCGCTGGTGCTGGAGAGGGGTGGCGTTCTGCTGGTGTGAGGCTCTGCGTGGGCTTCCTCTCCCCCTGGACGGCCGGCGCGGGGTGGCGAGGGCTGGCCCCGACCCCCTTCGCTGCGAGACGGAGAAGAATGGAAGACTTCGCTCTGGTGGTGAAGAGGGTGAGTGGCCTCTGTTTGAGAGGGTTTTGGGGGCTCGGGCGCAGGAGGATTGGAAGGGGGGGAGGTGTTGGTTTGCACTTGCGAGCCCTGCCCCAACGCAATCAATCATCTGCTGCCGCTAATTTACGGCATCGCCTCGCTCGTCTGGCTGGCGCCCTCTTCCAAATCCAGACCTGCAACAGGTGCCCAAATAGCTAGCCAAAGAAGGCGGTTTCGCACCTAGCACCGCCTGTTATGCAGACCAAAGTAATTTACAAGCCTCATAATTTACCGGCGCTAATTTAGGGGGCCATTAACCGGTGCCGCCCTGTGCTTCCGTCTGCTGCAGACCGCCCAGGCTGCTTCTGGTTGCTACTGTAGGTGGTTGCCAGACACACTCTCTGGCGGAAGCAGCAGACGCTCCCCCCAGCGCCGCCTGTTCGCACCTCCTAATTTACAACCCCCATACCCCAGAGGCCGCCCGTGACCCCCTCGAAATTTCTGCAAACAAACTATATTTCAAAAAAAGGCCGCCGGCGGCGGCCAATTGAGTTTGTTTGTTCTTTGGATTCCTAGGCTCGGCTCCTGTTAAGACCAAAGCCCTTGGGTGCACAGCCGCCTTTGCCGCGGCATGCGGCAAGAAATGCTACACCCGCCTTTTCCAAAAGGGGCCCCCTCTCCAAAAAGCTTTGTCAAATCCCGCCCTCCCTTTGGCCAAAACCAGAGGAGGTAAGTGTGCGAGTGAATGTCTCCGTGGATGTGTTTAGTGTGCACGGCATATTCAAGTGGAAAGCAAGATTCTGCCAAGCCACTTGGTTTTGCAAATCCCATTAAAAAGACCGCTCATTGTTTATGCCTTTTTTCAATGCTTTGAGGCCCAATTTTTGACAGCCAGTATGCTCCTTTGAAGCGGGCTGTAACCAAGATTTTGAGTGTGCGTGTGTGAGCGTGCCTGTGTGAGAAAAAGGGGAGGGAAGAGGGGGCGCATCTGCGTGCTTCCAGCCTGCACAACCAGCACTGCAATGCTAAGCCAGTAGCCTAAAGCCATCTTTTGCTGCTGCACCCTAATCCAGATCCAGTTTTTGAAGCCTAATATTTTGCCTTCTCTGCTGCAGTTTTTTGCAGCATGGTGCGTGCTTTACTTATTCACTCCATCTAAGGGTAAGGTGAGGGCAGAATGGGTAGGCGGGGCGATGAGAGAGGGGGAGGAAAAGAGGGCGAGGGGGCGATGAAAGAGGGAGGAGCCAAAAAGAGGGGGGAGGGAAAGAAAGCGAGGGGGGAGGGAGCATACCTACTGGGCACTTACAAACAGAAATCCTGCTCTGCAATGCTTCACCCCTTGCCCATAAAGGCAGCTTTGCTGCTATCCCCAATCGTAACCAGATGTCCAAGTCTTGTTTTATTTGTCGCGTCGGAAAATGTTACGGCACTTTTTGATCCTTTTCATTTTCCCTCTCTGCCGCATTATCCAGCATATGCAGCTTTTGGAGCCCCGTCTCCCCCAAAACCCCCCTTCCCTCAAAAGGCTCCCCGCCTTTTTTCCCTCTGAGCACCCGCACATCTGTGCGAGCCCCAAACAAATTGCCAACCTCTGCAATGTTTCAGCCCTTGCCCATAAAGCTAGCTTTGCCACTATTCCCCAATCTAGATGCAGTTTTTGAAGACCCGATATTTTAAGGCACTTTTTGACGCAAACTTTGCGACACTTTGATGGGCAGCTGTAAGGACGGGGCCCAGCGGCCCAGCGGGTCTGCCGACGAATGCATCACCTACTATATGGACCAGTTCTTCAAGGAAGCAGCTCTTGAGGTTTCACTGCTCTTTTAATCATTTTTACGCTCAAGTTCATCTTAGGGCACAGAAGATGAGCTCAAGTGGTTAACGCCAGAGGCCATCAAAAAGGCCAGGGCAGTCTCTGATGACGGAGAAGGGGAATCCTGCATCGCAAAGATGTTCCGCCTCCAGACGGCAAAACTGTTCAACGCCATTCGGCCGGTTGCCTATGCGGTTACCTAGTAGCATTGGTGGATTATGGATGATGACTGTAGATGCTGTCGGATAAACCTACAGAGGAGGAAGTGGAGGATAAGCTAGAGCTAGTACGCGGTCTTCGTGAGAGACTTCAGGAACAAGCTACAGTTGGTAAAGAGCCTCAGGTTAGCAGATCCCAAGACTTTTTGCTAAGCTGGGTGGGAAGGGTGCTGAGGATTGCAGGAAGGAACGGAGTCGTCTGATTTGGATGGGTCCGAGCTAAGGCTAGACCAACTGATCATTACGGATGCGGAGGTGGAGAAAATCGGAGCTGGGGAAACACTCTCCATCATCCAAGACTTTGACGCCGTCGTCCAAGGCCTCCTAAAATAGACTCTGCCTAAAGAGCATTGACTCTTCTATTCCCCTCCTTATCTCCTCCTCCTATGCTTTACTTTCACCACCATCCACCTCTCCTCCTTCTCCCTCCCCTCCTTTCTGCCATCCCTCCTCCCTCTTTCCCATCGCCAATCACTTTTCTGCCATTGCTCCCAAAAAATGCGCAAAGCACCACAAACCAACACTTTAATGATACTTTGGCTCCTTAAGACAGATGCTGCCCATTTTAGCCGCAATCCTTGCTCTTGAGCTCAATTGAATTGTTTCGCCCCAGCTTTCTGGCTTGAGGCAAGGCAGAGGTTCCTTCCCCTTGCCACGCTTTCTCCCCAAGATGTTCCCTTCATGGGCTTGAAAGAGAGAGACTTCTTCGTGTGAACCTTTGCGCACATTTCATGCACACTTGGTTAAGGCGCAGAAGAAATAATTCACTGCTCCTTTCCGAAAAGCTAGCACTCACAAAAGAACAAGTGGCCTCGAAAACAAAATGCCTCGAGTCCAGTGTAGTCAGTGCCAAAAGACCTACAGCCAACGTTTCGTTCTCCCTTTTTACTCTCTCCCTTGAGCCTAAGCCTGGCCCCTGATCAGGCTGTGACATGCTCAAGCACCATCGAGAGGTGCACCAGAAGCTCCGCCCCTACAAGTGCCCCACCTGCCCCAAGCGTTTCGCTTGCTCTGATCACCTCAAGATGCATCGTCCCCACTGCAAGGACATCCAACGCTACCGCTGCGACATCAACACCTGCGGCTACGTCTCTCACAGTGTACATTCCCTACTCTTCTTCTCTACCTATTTCATAGGTCTAGGTTGTAGAAGGGGAATCTTGCTTCTCATAAGAAGCATCATAAGATGAAAGCTCAGTGGCCCCACAAGTGCCCCACCTGCCCTTTCTGGACGGCTTCCAAGAAGACTCTCACCGACCACCGTGTCCAGATTCACAATCTCAAACTGAAGCAGGCCTAACGCTTATATGCTCCGTTCCTACATTGCCTGCGAGCTTTTGACATAAAGCTGAAACTACTGAAATGTTGATGCTGAAATATTCACTTACTAAAACAAATTTCACAAAAATTAGTCAAACCCTGTTTAGTTTCCGGCAAATGTGGAGTTTCCTAATCTAAACGAAGAAAAGACAATTCTACGATTCTATAATTCACCGATTCGACGCCTTTTTAAGCAGAAGAAAAAATAATTACAAAAAAAAGCAATAGGTATCCGCCAAGCCTGGTTAGGTCTTGTATTGATCAATCTTGATGAAGCTTGACCGGCGGGATACCGGACCACTAGGCCTTTTTGGCCCTACTTTATCCTCCCCTCCCTCTCCTCCCCTCCCTCTCCTGCCCCCTCGCGCCCTGCCCTGCCCTCAAATGCGCAAGGCCCTCAAAGCCAAGCCTGCAATGATTTATTCGCTTTTTTTCTTACACACCAAAGCCACCTGCCTCAATCTTGCTCGAGAGCTTGCTCATTGTCATTGGGAGTGAAAAGGAAAGAGTGAGATTACGAGACTGTGAATCAAATTAACCGATTCAAAATATCGACCAAGGCCGGTCCTCTCCCTAGCCCGATGTGAGGGCGGGTTTGGGGTCCCCCTGCATATGTCTTCAGAGGCATCTTTCGAGGGGAGCGTGGAGAATGTTTGGGGTGAGGGGGAGGGGAGGGGTAGGGGGAGGGAGGAGGGGAGGAGGGATGAGGGGAGAGGGAAGGGTAGGGGTAGGGAGAGGAGAGGAGGGAGGGATGGCTCAATCCTCCCCCCCCTCAAAAGAAACTGCCCTCCCCTCTTCCCTCCCCCTAAAAAAGCGCCCCTCCCCTCTTCACCATCCTGCCTCAACCCGCTTCCCCCGAAAGGGGGCGACTCCACTCCCCCCAGCCTCCCACAAAAGGCCCCTCCCCCAGCCCAGCTCAGGCCGCCGCCAACTGCCCCCAACCGCCAGGGGGCGCCACAGTCGAGAGGGCCGCCGCCGCCAAAAACCCCGGCATCAGCCCCCCAGCCAATCAACGCACGCCGAGAGGGCAGCCGAAAACGGTTGCCATGGCAACACACCATCTCCATGGCAACACACCCCACCCCCCCCAATCCCCCAGCCAATCAACGCTCGCCGAGCTCCCCAAGACCTTTTTTCTTCCCCCGTTCACACGTTATAATGGTGATGGTACTAGTAATCGTGTGTGGGGGGGAGGTTTGGTTCCGTGTTTGACTGTGATGGAAGCAACGGCTGGCTGCCAGAACCCCCCCCCCCCCCCCAACCCCCCCCCCCCCCCCAAGCCCCCACCCCCCCACACTCCCCCCCCCCTCGAAGTACCCCCCCCCCCAAAGGTACTATAATGGAAAATTTTTTTTTTGCCTTAACTTACTTTTCTTTTACTTGTAACTAAATTTAAGGACTTTTTATTTTTTACTAAACAACTACTTCCTTACTTACAAACACAGTTAGTCCATACCGGGCGGGCGGGGGGCGGCTGCCAGGGGGGGGGGGTCCTTCCCCACCAGGAGTACCTCCCATGATTCCTCCTCATAAGCTTAGATGCATGCTCCTCCTCGACGACGTGGTGGCGGTGGTAGTACCTACTAGTTTTGCTCTACGTTGTTTGTTGTTTTTTAGTGCTCACCTCGGTGAGGACTCCTTATGTCCCTCCCCCCCCCTCGAGAAAGTAAGGTAGCTACGCCCTACCTACCGGTATAGACTGACTAGTAGCATGGCGGACGCGGTATGGACTGACTAGGTAAGACTCAGTAAAAAAGTAGGTATTTAGTTGTTTAGAAAAAAATTCCGTAAGTTTAAATTTCGAGATATGTAAAGAGAAGTATGTTAAGGCAATAAAAAAATTTTCAATATAGTACCCTTTGGGGGGGGGTGTATATCTTAGGGGGGGGGGATATCTATCGAAGGTGCTATATTTTCGGGGGGGTGTATATCTTCGGGGGGGGGTGTTATTCTTCGGGGGGGGGGGGGGTTATAGGAGTCAGCCGAAACAACGATTTCAAAAAACACCAACCAACTGTTTCAGAGTCTGCTGTATTCGCCGTGCTGCCATCCGAAGGTGACATTTGACAGATGACTGGGCCAAGCTTGTCACACGATTGCCACTCATTTTTACTGGTCAGCAGGCCACTGTCACTTTGTCGGCTTATTGCTATCGAAGGACAGTTGACATCTGCGTTATCATCATAGTCTTCACTAGCATAATTCTGCATCAGGCTCTGTTAAAGACCCATAAGCCTGCCCCAGTGAACTTACGCCGATCCAGAATGGCTCTTCCACCTTGCAGGCAGACTCGTCCGAGGCGCTTGTGCAGTTTAGGCCGACCCAGCCCCATTGCACGTAGAGATGGTGCAGAAGCTGACGGTTAAGGAGGGCGGGCATGGCGTCCTGAGTAGCAGTAGTTTTTTACCTATGTACGAACCCAACACTCCAAAGCTTCTTTCATCCCCCCCGCCATCGACTAGTCGTAATATTTCAAGCAAAGATAGATAAATTGTGGGTTAAAATTTTAAAAATCAGAGGTTGCCCCCTATAGAGGTACCCCCCCCCCCAAATTATTTCTGGCGACGCCTCTGGAACTTTTAAATGGATAGTATGAGTTTGTTCAAGGAAAAGTGAGTTGGTGCGGTTGCTGGGTGGGCTCGAGAGATTTTTCATTCCCTCATTTTCTGGCAAAAGAGCCCATAGAACCGCCGCTGAGCAGGCCTGGAGCGCCTGTCGGCCTGTAAAGCTGCGAGTGGTGAAGGTAATAGCAGACGTCGTTCACTCTCAGTCGTTGGCGCCCCGCTGAGGCGGAAATATGGCGGCAGGCATCTGTTGACTCTTTCAGAGATTAGCTTTGCAGCAGGGGAATAAGGAGCCGCACCTGGGGAGTCGGCTGGATGGTGAAGAGTGGGAGGGGTGTTCTTTTTGAGGTGTTTCTTTTGAGGGGTGGGAGATTTTTTGAGGGGTGCGAGATTTTCCTCCTTTCCTCTCCCTTCCTCAGCAATGTAACTGAATGAAGGCTGGAAATCAACGTATCGCTGAGTGGGTGATCAGGCAGTGACGAAGTGCCACTTGTCAACGGAGTCCGGGATGGGGGCAGCGGCGCTGGACTCGGGGAACTTGGCCAACTCCTCCGCTTCACCCTCCATCACCCCGCCGTTAGAGCCTCGAGAGCTTCTGTAGTAGGCATTTGCTTTGCTATGGAGGGAGGGCGTAAGTGGCGGGAGGAGACCGATTGAGGCCGTTGGCGGGTGTGGATCCGTCCATCAGCTGTTTCCAGTGGCCGGAGGTTTCTTCGATGACCCCGAGAGCGTAGGCCCTATCTTTGTAGGCCCCATCGAAGGCGAAGGCGTTCTCCGGCTTCCCCGTAGGCACCTTAGAAGGAAGGGACTGGGGTTAGGGGAGTGAGAATAGAGGAATGGACCTTGTAGTAGCGGAACCAGGAGCGGGTGGCGTCGAGGAAGCCGGGCATGGCCTTGTCCACGTCGGCGATGTCGTTGAGGGAGGCGGCGAGGGGATCGCTGGAGTCGATGGCGATCACCTTCCAATCCGTCTCTCCTTCGTCGATCATAGCCAGCACCCCTGTACACTGTCCGATGTTGGCAAGGATGCGGAAGTGAGATGGGAGGCTGAGACCGAGGACTTTGACAGAGATGACGTCGCCACGGCGGGCAACCCTGCTGCCGATTTCGCAGACGTCGATGGGGTCATTGTCGCCCTTTGCATTTGTGTCCGGGTTCACATGGTTCGGGTCTTCCCAGGTCTGCAATCGTCTGTGTAATTAGATTCCCAATGGTGTAAAAGATGGGATGGATGGGAAAGAGGCGACCTGTGGGAAGGCGCCGTAGTTCCAGATGTAGCCCTTGTGAGGGAAGACGTTGTCAACGAAGCGTAGCTTGCCCTTCTTCTCGTCCTGCTTGATGGGGTTGAGGGGGTCTTTGGTGGCGATCTCCATCTTGGCGTTGCTCCAGCGCGGGATCTCGACGACCATGTTGAGGAGGGCGGCCTCCTTGTCCGCGTAGAGTGGGACGTCGTGCCATGGCGAGATCACCTCCCCAGACGCATTGCGGAAGAAGACCCGGTAGTCGTGCGTGTACAGCGACCCTGCATCCCTCATTCACTCACCACACGTCCACCATCTAACAAACTCTCCATATCGAAAATTGGAAGCAATTTTTAAATATTAGATAATAGATAACCCTTTTCCTGGATGGTGACGATTGGAGCGGTCATGGCGGCGAAGTTCTTGTACATGCACTGCTGAAGAAGTAGGCGAGTTAGCTTTCCACTTAGGCCGAGTCCAGGCCTTCGCATTCGCTGTAGCGCTTCCGGTAATTAGGAGGAGAGAAACGAAGACGCGTGTTGCTATGCGGAGTGAGGAAGGAAGGCAGGAAAACCCTACGAAGTCACTCAAGCCTACTAATATCTACACCCACTGCTTCCTACCACGCCTCATTTGCGCCCTCAGTCCTTCATCCAACTTGAACAGAGCAAAGAATTTTGAACGGCCTTCATGTCCCTGATTAATTTAATGTTAAAACTGACGAAAACTTTAAAATGATCGATATAACTTACAAAGAAAAATATAAATTTGCATTAGTCGCCTATTTCATATACTTCAGATTAAACTATAACTATTGCCGGAACATTGAGCTGAAAAATTTAAAAAAATATTTTATAAATGAAGGCGGAACATTTGGTACAATATGTAAATGACTTCTTTGCGCAATTAGAGCGCTATACAAACTCAGCTGAGCAAGCCCAAGCCCGACTTTCCCCTCCTTATCTCTGGTAAATAGCGACATGAAGGGCTTAATGCCGTGAGCTGCTGTGAATCGTCTGGCTAGTTCAACCGCATTTCGTGGCATCATCTCTGCGTCTGCTAATACCAGGCCCACTAACAGGCATTCTGGCGCCATTTCAAATTTATACTGCCTGGATGACGCATACTGGAACAAAATTCAACGAACAAAAGAGCAATTTCGGGCAAAAATATATTGGCACGGCAGCACCAAAAACGCTGAAAACCTAATAGAAAGACAACACCGACTAGTCTCCAAGGCTGAACGGCAAGAAAACGATCTCCACATCGATGAGATTCCCTGACTCTTCTTTCATTTATTCACAGGCTTCGACCTCATTTGCCGCTGTTTCCTCACTGGCGATAGCTTGGCAAGGCTGGCAATGAAGTTTCTGTCCGTCAATGAAATTGGGAGTGAGGAGGGCAGAGAACCCTGGAAGAGCGGGTGAATAGGAAGGTGATGAGCGAAGGCAGCGGTCTCGGCAGCATCTCCCACACCAACTCCGGAAGCTCATCCTCATCACCTTCAGCCACCGCCAGGTGCAACCATCCGTCCCCAGACCCCTCCTCCGGCTGCAACTCTATCGCTATCCCCTCACTTAGCTGGGGAAAAGTGGTGAACTGAACCGTTTGAAGGCAGCGGCACTTGAGGGCCTGGTGAGTGAGGCAGGGGGTGCGATGGAGGCGGAACAGGTCCCGCATCTCCTCCCGGGACAAACCAAGGCCGCCCTTGCCTTCCAACAGTTGAGCCTTGCTAGTTTTATGGAGCCCTTGGGTAAATGAGGAATCACTTTTCTCCTTGTCCACGACGGCGGTGCTGATGTCAGTTTTGCTGAACTGGCGTTGCAGTTGGCGCTCTTCCATGGAGCCCTACAGTTCTACTCCTCTTCCGACCAATCACTTTTATCTTTGCTGTACCGCCGTAATGATGCGGTAGATGTAGCAGGCCTTTTTCTGCCCCTCGCGCCAGATTCGAGCCATTGCCTGGAGTACAGCAAGAAAAGTGTGCTGAGATGGGAGGGAGAAATAGAACCTGATTGTCGTGCGCAGGATTCCAGTCGGTGTCGAATAGGATGAGATGGTTGCCACCGATGAGATTGAGGCCAACGCCGCCGGCCTTTAGGCTGAGGAGGAAGACGAAGGTGTCGTCCTGGGAGTCGTTGAAGAGGCGGACGACTTCATCCCGCTCATTCCCAATCGTCGCCCCATCCAGACGCAGCAGTGGCCATTGCTCGGCTTGGCACAGCTTTTGTATCAGATTCATCGTCTCAAATCACCACTCTACGCTCCAGAGTCGCTAGAAGGAAGGAGAGAGAAGAGAAGAGGGTACCTTGACAAAGGCGCAGACGAGGACGACCTTGTCGGAGGGTCGGGCGGAGCGGATGAAGGTGAGGAGATTGAGAAGCAGCTCCAACTTGGCAGAGTCCTCCACTACAATGCTGCGACTGCTCATCTCTGCCGGGAACGCTTCCAGGCCCGCTTGCTCCACGCAATTCTACAATTTCTTTTCTCAGCCTCCTTTGAACTCCTTAAAAGTAAATTAACGGCAAGTGTCATCCAATAAGCATATTTTGCTGATAATCTGCCAAGCTGACAGAGAGTGAATCGAAGGAAGGGAAATAAGGCAACGAGTTCATCCCGGGCAGCTTTGTCCTGCAGAGCGCGGTAGAGAAGAACGGGGTGTTCGCAGAGTTTCTGCAGCAGCTGGATCGACTGAAGATGCATCTGCTCGCTTCCACCTCAACGCCTTCCGCATTCTCATGCTCCTTTTGCTTCATTGCAGTCATGTTATGCAGTTTATGTTTTCATTTTCAATTAGTTGCGATTATGGGAGAGTCTGAAGGAGAAAGCAGATCATTTTTCTCATCCCCCTGAGATCCGCATCACCGCAAAAGCCATAAAACAGGAACTACCAGATAAATCACCCCCCGCTGAGCTAAATTAAGGAGAATCGAAAACGAGATAAGGATCTTGTGTGCATAGGATAATAACAAGTTGCGTTACCCCCCGCTGAGCAGCGCTGCCTATAAAAGGGGCTCAGTTGGTCAGTCTAAACCAGAAGAAGAAGAAAAGAAGAAAGAAGAAACCCAAGCAAGAAGCCTCAACATCGCCGCCAACGACCCTGGCCCTAGCGCGACGGGGCCTTTTAAGATTGGCCGGCGCTAGGGAACATGTGGCGTTGTGTGTCCAGAGCAGTTCAATCTACGCTTCAGTGCCCAAACATCTCCTGCTTTCAGTGATGGGCAATGGTTAGCTTTTCTTTTGGGGCTTTGTCTAAGATAGGGGGGCATTGATTAAGATAATTCATGCTTGATGTTTGGGGCCAAAATCGTTACTTTCCATCTTTTGGGGCATTTTCTTGTTAGGAAAGGAGAGGATGGCATTGAATTCATGCTTGATGGTTTGACATTCCCAACCTGTTTAGACCGTTTATGCCAAGTTTTGAAGTAATTGGGGGATAAGGCCCATGCCGTATATAAAGGGGAAGGGCCTATCAAAATTGTAGCCACGGCTACTAATGGCAGAGTAGGCGCTATGCACCGGCACGGAGTCAAAAGTGGCAGTCCCAGCCGCGGCCCGGCCCAGTTTACTACGGATTCTGGGTGTGCTCTGAGGGAATGGGGACTTTGGCGGGAACAGAGCAAAAGCCGAGTCGCCACCCCCTAAATTGGATGGGCTCTCTATTGGTCAAATCATCAAGCATGAATTGAATGTCATCCTACATTCCTGCTATCAGTGATGGGCATTAGTTGGGGTACTCTATGTTATGAGATGTTAGGGGGGATCATACTGCATTTGTTTATGGTTATGGCGATTGTAGCCATTGATATCTATCACTAGTCGGGGAGGGTGGCATTCCATTCTATCGTTATTCTAGCAAATTGTCATATTAGCCAAATTCATTTGAGCAGGACTAGGAAAAGTTTGGTGCATACTGACTGGTGCCAATCGGAGTGGGACTAGAAGCTGCTGAATTGGCACTAATTTTTCATGCATTCTTGTTTATCATTGGTTTTTTTCATTGGCGTACGGCCATAAAGGCCTAGTATTTGTTGTGGCCATAAAGGCCTAGAATTTTTCGTGGCCATAAAGGCCTTTTTTGCGCGTAATGAATATTTGTGAGGGATGAACGGCTGCCTCCAAATCGTGTAAAGGTGGGCCAAAGTCCAGAAAAGGCCCAAATTCGTGTAAAGGTGGGCCAAAGTCCAGAAATGGCCCAAATTCGTGTAAAGGTGGGCCAAAGTCCAGAAAAGGCCCAAATTCGTGTAAAGGTGGGCCAAAGTCCAATAAAAGGCCCAAAGTCGTGTAAAGGTGGGCCAAAGCCCAAAAAAGGCCCAAAGTCGTGTAAAGGTGGGCCAAAGTCCAACAAAAGGCCCAAAGTCGTGTAAAGGTGGGCCAAAGTCCAGAAAAGGCCCAAATTCGTGTAAAGGTGGGCCAAAGTCCAACAAAAGGCCCAAAGTCGTGTAAAGGTGGGCCAAAGTCCAGAAAAGGCCCAAATTCGTGTAAAGGTGGGCCAAAGTCCAATAAAAGGCCCAAAGTCGTGTAAAGGTGGGCCAAAGCCCAAAAAAGGCCCAAAGTCGTGTAAAGGTGGGCCAAAGTCCAATAAAAGGCCCAAAGTCGTGTAAAGGTGGGCCAAAGTCCAGAAAAGGCCCAAATTCGTGTAAAGGTGGGCCAAAGTCCAACAAAAGGCCCAAAGTCGTGTAAAGGTGGGCCAAAGCCCAAAAAAGGCCCAAAGTCGTGTAAAGGTGGGCCAAAGTCCAACAAAAGGCCCAAAGTCGTGTAAAGGTGGGCCAAAGCCCAAAAAAGGCCCAAAGTCGTGTAAAGGTGGGCCAAAGTCCAGAAAAGGCCCAAAGTCGTGTAAAGGTGGGCCAAAGTCCAAAAAAGGCCCAAAGTCGTGTAAAGGTGGGCCAAAGTCCAAAAAAGGCCCAAAGTCGTGTAAAGGTGGGCCAAAGCCCAAAAAAGGCCCAAAGTCGTGGAAAGGTGGGCCAAAGTCCAGAAAAGGCCCAAAGTCGTGTAAAGGTGGGCCAAAGTCCAATGAAAGGCCCAAAGTCGTGTAAAGGTGGGCCAAAGTCCAACAAAAGGCCCAAGTCGTGTAAAGGTGGGCCAAAGTCCAACAAAAGGCCCAAAGTCGTGTAAAGGTGGGCCAAAGTCCAACAATAGGCCCAAAGTCGTGTACAGGTGGGCCAAAGTCCAGAAAAGGCCCAAAGTTGTGTAAATGTGGGCCAAGGTCCAGAAAAGGCCCAAAGTCGTGTAATTGTGGGCCTAAGTCCAAAAAAGGCCCAAAGTTATGTAAAGGTGGGCCAAAGTCCAGAAAAGGCCCAAAGTCGTGTAAAGGTGGGCCAAAGTCCAACAAAAGGCCCAAAGTCGTGTAAAGGTGGGCCAAAGTCCAAAAAAGGCCCAAAGTCGTGTAAAGGTGGGCCAAAGTCCAGAAAAGGCCCAAAGTCGTGTAAAGGTGGGCCAAAGTCCAAAAAAGGCCCAAAGTCGTGTAAAGGTGGGCCAAAGTCCAACAAAAGGCCCAAAGTCGTGTAAAGGTGGGCCAAAGTCCAGAAACAGCCCAAAGTCGTGTAAAGGTGGACCAAAGTCCAGAAAAGGCCCAAAGTCGTGTACAGGTGGGCCAAAGTCCAACAAAAGGCCTAAAGTCGCGTAAAAGTGGGTCAAATTCCAACTAAAGGCCCAAAGTCGTGTAAAGGTGGGCCACATTCCAACAAAAGGCCCAAAGTCGTGTAAAGGTGGGCCAAAGTCCAACAAAATGCCCAAAGTCGAAGCATAGCTAGCAGGAATATACCAATTGTAATTTTTGATTTTAATTTTTAGTTTAAAGCTTAGCCATCGAAATATTTATATATATTATGCCTTTTTAGTGCTCCAAATGAAGGCGCAGTTGGATGTTGGAAAAAGTGAAGGAAAATGTGGGATAAATGAAGTCAGATATACTGGCTGAACTGCGGTCTTGGAGAATAGCGGCAAGGAGAGCTCGACCCAGCTGGTCGTAGAGCCTCACCTGGAGCTCCGAGGGTTGACAGAAGAGCACCATCTCGTCTTAACCCAATCTGCCCTCTCCACTTCATCGTAGCAGACTACGAAGCAACGCTTGGGTGGCAGGAGGTCCTGGTAGATGTCGCTGGTGCGGCGAAGGAAGCACGTTCGCAAGATCGTCTAAACCCCTCCTCCCTAAAGAATCGAATGGTGGAGGAGAGGAAGAACCTGGAGCTCTTTAGAGCGGGCTGTGGCCAGCTCTTTGGCCTCATCATCAGCCCCATCCTCCTGTCCTGCTAGAAGCGGCTTCTCCAGCACCCGTTTGAAGCGAGACTGGAAAGCCCTCGGGAGTAAACGACTGGGGGAAGGCTGAGTGAGGGGAGAGAACGATGGGCCCCAGGAGACCGGGGCAGACGAAGTCCACGAGGGCAAACATCTCGCTCAGGTTGTTCTGGACCGGTGTTCCGGTGAGGAGGAGACGACGCGGGATGCTGAGACGGAGGAGGCCTTGATAGGTCTTGCTCTCCATGTTCTTCAGTCGGTGTCCTGTCACCGCAACTGTCTTTCCTCATCAGAGCCGGATTAAAAGAAGCAGGAACCTTCATCGCAGACGAGGAGGTCGAAATGGATGCTGGTGATTAGCTGGAGACTGCGCTGGGCGGCTTCATAGCTGATGATGAGGACGGGGTTGACGCTGAGCGTCTTTTCGAACTCTGATACGTCCTTTGCCTCCGTCACTATCATCACCTGGAAGGCGGGTGAGAGGAAGGATAGCGGGGAAGCGAGGAGAGAGGCGTCAACTTTCAGGCGTTTGCCAAGCCAACGACGGAACTCGGACTTCCAGTTGCGGACGAGGGAGGATGGACAGACGAGCAGGACCTTTTTCAGCAGTCCTGATGGTGCGTACGGCTGCTGGTTCAGCAGCGTCCAGATCAGCGTTATCGTCTTCCCAAGGCGCTAGGCTATTAGGAACAGGGCAGATGGAAGGAGACGGAGGCTACCTGAAGAGACTTTCCGAGCCCCATTTCATCGGCCAGGATTGCGCCCTGCATTCCCTTGCCAGCCATGTTGGTGAGGGCGGAGTAGAGCCAAAGGACGCCCTCTCGTTGGTGCTCCCTAAGAACCTTGCTCAGTGCCGGATCCACTACTACCTGCAAAGGCCAGCAGCATCAACATCTTGTGAGTGAATTGGGTGTGGGAGGGAAGGTGAAGCCGGAATGGGTGGGCTTCCGCTGTGGTTGTAGCGGCGCTGGTGTTCCGCGTCAGGCTCAGGCATCACCAGGGCCTGCTCCGAGTCTGGGCTGTACATCGGCTTATGAGCTTCCTACAAGCAGCCTCTTCCTTTTCCTTTTTTGCGCGGCCGAAGGCCGCCTGCCGCAGAGGGCAGGGCAGTCAGAGCTCCGGAGGCCGTAGGGCATGGGTGCGGAGGCCCCGGAGCGTAGCCTAGCATGCGAAGCATGCTAGGCGAAGCGTAGGGGCCGTAGCACCCGTGCCCGGAGGCCGGAGGAGCTCTGGCGCCCTGCCCGAAGCGGCGGGCGGCCAAGGCCAGCTTAAGCAGTTACCCCATTTTTGTGTCCGTCTTTCCGCATATATATATATATATGTCATTCCGGGGGCGGGCCTCCGCGGTTTCTCAACCAAATTGGCTGAAATTTTGCATGAAGGTCCGTCTAGGTGGTATCTCCAGGCCATTTTTTGCGCTTGACGTAATTTTTCGATTTTAGCCCAAAACTCAGTTTTTTTATGTTTCAAAGTACGAAAATTCATAAATCACTGGTTTTTCGACGAAATTGGCTGATATTTTGCATGAAAGTCCGCCTAGGTGGTATCTCCAGGCCATTTTTTGGGCTTGACGTAATTTTTCGATTTTTGCCCAAAACTCAATTTTTTGATGTTTCAAAGTACGAAAATTCATAAATCACTGGTTTTTCAACGAAATTGGCTGATATTTTGCATGAAAGTCCGCCTAGGTGGTATCTCCAGGCCATTTTTTGGGCTTGACGTAATTTTTCGATTTTTGCCCAAAACTCAATTTTTTGATGTTTCAAAGTACGAAAATTCATAAATCACTGGTTTTTCAACGAAATTGGCTGATTTTTGGCAGGTACGTCCGTCGAGGTGCTATCTTGAAGCTGGCAAAAGGAATATCCGAAATATTTGTTATTTCTCAGTTTATGGCCAAAAACCTAAATTCTTGATGTTTCAACAAGGTGTTCTCGGCTGTTGCCAAGATGCGCGGCCTCACCTCAAGACAGCAGCTAGATGAAAATTCATGGCAAAATTCAACAGATCTCAATGAACAACCATGAATTATGGATGTTCCAATTTTATAAACATCAAGATTTTTGTTTTTTGACTATAAATCAAGTAATACTAAAAATTCCTTTCGCCAGCTTCAAAATATTACTTTCCCAGACGTACATACCAAAAATCAGCTAATTTCATTGAAAAACCATAGACTTATGCATGTTCGAAATTTTGAAACATCAAGATTTTGGGTTTTTGCCAATAAATCGATAAATAGTAAATATTTCGAAAATTCCTTTTGCCAGCGTCAAGATATTACTTAGCCAGACGTACCTGCAAAAATTTAGCAAATTTCATTGAAAAACCAGTGATTTATGATTTTTCGTATTGTGAAACATCAAAAATTTAGGTTTTGCGCGAAAAACGCAAAATTACGCCAAGCGCAAAAAATGGCCTGGAGATACCACCCAGGCGGACCTTCATGCAAAAAATCAGCCAATTTCGTTGAAAAACCGCGGAGGCCCGCCCCCGGAAAGACACATATATATATATGCGGACAGACGGACGCAAAAATGGGGTAACTGCTTAAGCTGGCCTTGGCCGCCCGCCGCTTCGGGCAGGGCGCCAGAGCTCCTCCGGCCTCCGGGCACGGGTGCTACGGCCCCTACGCTTCGCCTAGCATACTTCGTATGCTAGGCTACGCTCCGGGGCCTCCGCACCCATGCCCTCCGGCCTACGGAGCTCTGACTGCCCTGCCCTCTGCGGCAGGCGGCCTGCGGCCGCGCAAAAATTTGAACATCCATAAATCGATGGTTTTTCAATGAAATCAGTTGAATTTTGGCATGTACGTCTCTAATGGTGATATATTGAAGTTGATAATGGAATTTTTCGACACATTTATTATTTCTTGATTTATAGTCAAAAACCTAAAATCTTGATGTTTTAAAAATTCGAACAACCATAAATTAATGGTTTTTCAATAAACTCAGCTTAGATTTGGCAGATACGTTTGCTGCGGCAGTATCTTAAAGCAGTTAAAAGGAATTGCTTAGCTTATTATCTGGAACAAAGGCCGCGCATCTTGGCAACAGCCGAGAATACCTTGTTGATGAATGACGTTGAAGGAAGGGCGGGTTTGCCGTGAACTGGCGAATGGCGGAGGCGTTTTGGTAGTTGTCGACAAGCGGGACGATGAAGGGCTTTCGGACTGCTGGTGAGTTGAACAGGGGCACTGCCTTCTTGGCCACCACTCAATCAGTTCACTATCAGCGCGGACCAAAGAAGGTAGGGATGAAAGGCGAAACCAGGAGCCGACGCGTTGCCCTGGTAGAAACTGCCAGAGAGAACGGACTCCATGCAGTGTTGCCGTTTTTTTCAAAAATTATACATACATTCACATTACAATACAGGGGTCCCAAAAAATATACATACATTCACATTAGAATATGGTATAAGTCCCGTTATACATACAATATTATGGGTTATACAATATGGGATATTGTATTATTGTCTATTATACATTGAGAATAACCATTTTTTTACGCTAAACAGCGAACAGCACAGAGAAGCTGGAGCCTTTGCTGCATCTCTGCAATCTATGCATTGGTTGCATGGCGAACAGCACAGAGAAGCTGGAGCCTTTGCTGCACCTTTGCAATCTATGCATTGGTTGCATGGCGAACAGCACAGAGAAGCTGGAGCCTTTGCTGCACCTCTGCAATCTATGCATTGGTTGCATGGCGAACAGCACAGAGAAGCTGGAGCCTTTGCTGCACCTTTGCAATCTATGCATTGGTTGCATGGTGAACAGCACAGAGTAAGCTGGAGCCTTTGCTGCACCTCTGCAATCTATGCATTGGTTGCATGGCGAACAGCACAGAGAAGCTGAAGCCTTTGCTGCACCTCTGCAATCTATGCGGCGTAACGCCGAAATGGCGTAACGCCGAAATGGCGTAACGCCGAATCGGCGTAACGCCAAATCGGCATAACGCCAACAGCACAGAGAAGCTGGAGCCTTTGCTGCACCTCTGCAATCTATGCATTGGTTGCATGGCGAACAGCACAGAGAAGCTGGAGCCTTTGCTGCACCTCTGCAATCTATGCATTGGTTGCATGGCGAACAGCACAGAGAAGCTGGAGCCTTTGCTGCACCTCTGTAATCTATGCATTGGTTGCATGGCGAACAGCACAGAGTAAGCTGGAGCCTTTGCTGCACCTCTGCAATCTATGCATTGGTTGCATGGCGAACAGCACAGAGAAGCTGGAGCCTTTGCTGCACCTTTGCAATCTATGCATTGGTTGCATGGCGAACAGCACAGAGAAGCTGAAGCCTTTGCTGCACCTCTACAATCTATGCGGCGTAACGCCGAAATGGCGTAACGCCTAAACGGCGTAACGCCGAAATGGCGTAACGCCGAATCGGCGTAACGCCAAATCGGCGTAACGCCAAATCGGCGTAACGCCGAATCGGCGTAACGCCATTTCGGCATAACGCCAACAGCACAGAGAAGCTGGAGCCTTTGCTGCACCTCTGCAATCTATGCATTGGTTGCATGGCGAACAGCACAGAGAAGCTGGAGCCTTTGCTGCACCTCTGCAATCTATGCATTGGTTGCATGGCGAACAGCACAGAGAAGCTGGAGCCTTTGCTGCACCTCTGCAATCTATGCATTGGTTGCATGGCGAACAGCACAGAGAAGCTGGAGCCTTTGCTGCACCTCTGCAATCTATGCATTGGTTGCATGGCGAACAGCACAGAGAAGCTGGAGCCTTTGCTGCACCTCTGTAATCTATGCATTGGTTGCATGGCGAACAGCACAGAGTAAGCTGGAGCCTTTGCTGCACCTCTGCATTCTATGCATTGGTTGCATGGCGAACAGCACAGAGAAGCTGGAGCCTTTGCTGCACCTTTGCAATCTATGCATTGGTTGCATGGCGAACAGCACAGAGAAGCTGGAGCCTTTGCTGCACCTCTGCAATCTATGCATTGGTTGCATGGCGAACAGCACAGAGAAGCTGGAGCCTTTGCTGCACCTCTGCAATCTATGCATTGGTTGCATGGCGAACAGCACAGAGTAAGCTGGAGCCTTTGCTGCACCTCTGCAATCTATGCATTGGTTGCATGGCGAACAGCACAGAGAAGCTGGAGCCTTTGCTGCACCTCTGCAATCTATGCATTGGTTGCATGGCGAACAGCACAGAGAAGCTGGAGCCTTTGCTGCACCTCTGCAATCTATGCATTGGTTGCATGGCGAACAGCACAGAGAAGCTGGAGCCTTTGCTGCACCTCTGCAATCTATGCATTGGTTGCATGGCGAACAGCACAGAGAAGCTTTTTTTTTGTTGTGGCGAACAGCACAGAGAAGCTGGAGCCTTTGCTGCACCTCTGCAATCTATGCATTGGTTGCATGGCGAACAGCACAGAGAAGCTGGAGCCTTTGCTGCACCTCTGCAATCTATGCATTGGTTGCATGGCGAACAGCACAGAGAAGCTGGAGCCTTTGCTGCACCTCTGCAATCTATGCATTGGTTGCATGGCGAACAGCACAGAGAAGCTGGAGCCTTTGCTGCACCTCTGTAATCTATGCATTGGTTGCATGGCGAACAGCACAGAGTAAGCTGGAGCCTTTGCTGCACCTCTGCAATCTATGCATTGGTTGCATGGCGAACAGCACAGAGAAGCTGGAGCCTTTGCTGCACCTTTGCAATCTATGCATTGGTTGCATGGCGAACAGCACAGAGAAGCTGAAGCCTTTGCTGCACCTCTACAATCTATGCGGCGTAACGCCGAAATGGCGTAACGCCTAAACGGCGTAACGCCGAAATGGCGTAACGCCGAATCGGCGTAACGCCAAATCGGCGTAACGCCAAATCGGCGTAACGCCGAATCGGCGTAACGCCATTTCGGCATAACGCCAACAGCACAGAGAAGCTGGAGCCTTTGCTGCACCTCTGCAATCTATGCATTGGTTGCATGGCGAACAGCACAGAGAAGCTGGAGCCTTTGCTGCACCTCTGCAATCTATGCATTGGTTGCATGGCGAACAGCACAGAGAAGCTGGAGCCTTTGCTGCACCTCTGCAATCTATGCATTGGTTGCATGGCGAACAGCACAGAGAAGCTGGAGCCTTTGCTGCACCTCTGCAATCTATGCATTGGTTGCATGGCGAACAGCACAGAGAAGCTGGAGCCTTTGCTGCACCTCTGCAATCTATGCATTGGTTGCATGTGTTGGGCGGACGACGCGTGAGAGAAGCTGGAGCCTTTGCTGCAAACTGGCTGTAACGCCGAAATGGCGTAACGCGCGATTCGGCGTAACGCCAATTTTATCGGCATGCGCCAGGGAACAGAACAGAGAAGCTGGAGCCTTTGCTGCACCTCTGCAATCTATGCATTGGTTGCATGGCGAACAGCACAGAGAAGCTGGAGCCTTTGCTGCACCTCTGCAATCTATGCATTGGTTGCATGGCGAACAGCACAGAGAAGCTGGAGCCTTTGCTGCACCTCTGTAATCTATGCATTGGTTGCATGGCGAACAGCACAGAGTAAGCTGGAGCCTTTGCTGCACCTCTGCAATCTATGCATTGGTTGCATGGCGAACAGCACAGAGAAGCTGGAGCCTTTGCTGCACCTTTGCAATCTATGCATTGGTTGCATGGCGAACAGCACAGAGAAGCTGAAGCCTTTGCTGCACCTCTACAATCTATGCGGCGTAACGCCGAAATGGCGTAACGCCTAAACGGCGTAACGCCGAAATGGCGTAACGCCGAATCGGCGTAACGCCAAATCGGCGTAACGCCAAATCGGCGTAACGCCGAATCGGCGTAACGCCATTTCGGCATAACGCCAACAGCACAGAGAAGCTGGAGCCTTTGCTGCACCTCTGCAATCTATGCATTGGTTGCATGGCGAACAGCACAGAGAAGCTGGAGCCTTTGCTGCACCTCTGCAATCTATGCATTGGTTGCATGGCGAACAGCACAGAGAAGCTGGAGCCTTTGCTGCACCTCTGCAATCTATGCATTGGTTGCATGGCGAACAGCACAGAGAAGCTGGAGCCTTTGCTGCACCTCTGCAATCTATGCATTGGTTGCATGGCGAACAGCACAGAGAAGCTGGAGCCTTTGCTGCACCTCTGTAATCTATGCATTGGTTGCATGGCGAACAGCACAGAGTAAGCTGGAGCCTTTGCTGCACCTCTGCATTCTATGCATTGGTTGCATGGCGAACAGCACAGAGAAGCTGGAGCCTTTGCTGCACCTTTGCAATCTATGCATTGGTTGCATGGCGAACAGCACAGAGAAGCTGGAGCCTTTGCTGCACCTCGGCAATCTATGCATTGGTTGCATGGCGAACAGCACAGAGAAGCTGGAGCCTTTGCTGCACCTCTGCAATCTATGCATTGGTTGCATGGCGAACAGCACAGAGTAAGCTGGAGCCTTTGCTGCACCTCTGCAATCTATGCATTGGTTGCATGGCGAACAGCACAGAGAAGCTGGAGCCTTTGCTGCACCTCTGCAATCTATGCATTGGTTGCATGGCGAACAGCACAGAGAAGCTGGAGCCTTTGCTGCACCTCTGCAATCTATGCATTGGTTGCATGGCGAACAGCACAGAGAAGCTGGAGCCTTTGCTGCACCTCTGCAATCTATGCATTGGTTGCATGGCGAACAGCACAGAGAAGCTGGAGCCTTTGCTGCACCTCTGCAATCTATGCATTGGTTGCATGGCGAACAGCACAGAGAAGCTGGAGCCTTTGCTGCACCTCTGCAATCTATGCATTGGTTGCATGGCGAACAGCACAGAGAAGCTGGAGCCTTTGCTGCACCTCTGCAATCTATGCATTGGTTGCATGGCGAACAGCACAGAGAAGCTGGAGCCTTTGCTGCACCTCTGCAATCTATGCATTGGTTGCATGGCGAACAGCACAGAGAAGCTGGAGCCTTTGCTGCACCTCTGCAATCTATGCATTGGTTGCATGGCGAACAGCACAGAGAAGCTGGAGCCTTTGCTGCACCTCTGCAATCTATGCATTGGTTGCATGGCGAACAGCACAGAGAAGCTGGAGCCTTTGCTGCACCTTTGCAATCTATGCATTGGTTGCATGGCGAACAGCACAGAGAAGCTGAAGCCTTTGCTGCACCTCTACAATCTATGCGGCGTAACGCCGAAATGGCGTAACGCCTAAACGGCGTAACGCCGAAATGGCGTAACGCCGAATCGGCGTAACGCCAAATCGGCGTAACGCCAAATCGGCGTAACGCCGAATCGGCGTAACGCCATTTCGGCATAACGCCAACAGCACAGAGAAGCTGGAGCCTTTGCTGCACCTCTGCAATCTATGCATTGGTTGCATGGCGAACAGCACAGAGAAGCTGGAGCCTTTGCTGCACCTCTGCAATCTATGCATTGGTTGCATGGCGAACAGCACAGAGAAGCTGGAGCCTTTGCTGCACCTTTGCAATCTATGCATTGGTTGCATGGCGAACAGCACAGAGAAGCTGAAGCCTTTGCTGCACCTCTACAATCTATGCGGCGTAACGCCAAAATGGCGTAACGCCTAAACGGCGTAACGCCGAAATGGCGTAACGCCGAATCGGCGTAACGCCAAATCGGCGTAACGCCAAATCGGCATAACGCCGAATCGGCGTAACGCCATTTCGGCATAACGCCAACAGCACAGAGAAGCTGGAGCCTTTGCTGCACCTCTGCAATCTATGCATTGGTTGCATGGCGAACAGCACAGAGAAGCTGGAGCCTTTGCTGCACCTCTGCAATCTATGCATTGGTTGCATGGCGAACAGCACAGAGAAGCTGGAGCCTTTGCTGCACCTCTGCAATCTATGCATTGGTTGCATGGCGAACAGCACAGAGAAGCTGGAGCCTTTGCTGCACCTCTGCAATCTATGCATTGGTTGCATGGCGAACAGCACAGAGAAGCTGGAGCCTTTGCTGCACCTCTGCAATCTATGCATTGGTTGCATGGCGAACAGCACAGAGAAGCTGGAGCCTTTGCTGCACCTCTGCAATCTATGCATTGGTTGCATGGCGAACAGCACAGAGAAGCTGGAGCCTTTGCTGCACCTTTGCAATCTATGCATTGGTTGCATGGCGAACAGCACAGAGAAGCTGAAGCCTTTGCTGCACCTCTACAATCTATGCGGCGTAACGCCGAAATGGCGTAACGCCTAAACGGCGTAACGCCGAAATGGCGTAACGCCGAATCGGCGTAACGCCAAATCGGCGTAACGCCAAATCGGCGTAACGCCGAATCGGCGTAACGCCATTTCGGCATAACGCCAACAGCACAGAGAAGCTGGAGCCTTTGCTGCACCTCTGCAATCTATGCATTGGTTGCATGGCGAACAGCACAGAGAAGCTGGAGCCTTTGCTGCACCTCTGCAATCTATGCATTGGTTGCATGGCGAACAGCACAGAGAAGCTGGAGCCTTTGCTGCACCTCTGCAATCTATGCATTGGTTGCATGGCGAACAGCACAGAGAAGCTGGAGCCTTTGCTGCACCTTTGCAATCTATGCATTGGTTGCATGGCGAACAGCACAGAGAAGCTGAAGCCTTTGCTGCACCTCTACAATCTATGCGGCGTAACGCCGAAATGGCGTAACGCCTAAACGGCGTAACGCCGAAATGGCGTAACGCCGAATCGGCGTAACGCCAAATCGGCGTAACGCCAAATCGGCGTAACGCCGAATCGGCGTAACGCCATTTCGGCATAACGCCAACAGCACAGAGAAGCTGGAGCCTTTGCTGCACCTCTGCAATCTATGCATTGGTTGCATGGCGAACAGCACAGAGAAGCTGGAGCCTTTGCTGCACCTCTGCAATCTATGCATTGGTTGCATGGCGAACAGCACAGAGAAGCTGGAGCCTTTGCTGCACCTCTGCAATCTATGCATTGGTTGCATGGCGAACAGCACAGAGAAGCTGGAGCCTTTGCTGCACCTTTGCAATCTATGCATTGGTTGCATGGCGAACAGCACAGAGAAGCTGAAGCCTTTGCTGCACCTCTACAATCTATGCGGCGTAACGCCGAAATGGCGTAACGCCTAAACGGCGTAACGCCGAAATGGCGTAACGCCGAATCGGCGTAACGCCAAATCGGCGTAACGCCGAATTGCGAATCGGCGTAACGCCATTTCGGCATAACGCCAACAGCACAGAGAAGCTGGAGCCTTTGCTGCACCTCTGCAATCTATGCATTGGTTGCATGGCGAACAGCACAGAGAAGCTGGAGCCTTTGCTGCACCTCTGCAATCTATGCATTGGTTGCATGGCGAACAGCACAGAGAAGCTGGAGCCTTTGCTGCACCTCTGCAATCTATGCATTGGTTGCATGGCGAACAGCACAGAGAAGCTGGAGCCTTTGCTGCACCTTTGCAATCTATGCATTGGTTGCATGGCGAACAGCACAGAGAAGCTGAAGCCTTTGCTGCACCTCTACAATCTATGCGGCGTAACGCCAAAATGGCGTAACGCCTAAACGGCGTAACGCCGAAATGGCGTAACGCCGAATCGGCGTAACGCCAAATCGGCGTAACGCCAAATCGGCGTAACGCCGAATCGGCGTAACGCCATTTCGGCATAACGCCAACGGCGCAGAGAAAGCTGGAGCCTTTGCTGCACCTCGGCAATCTATGCATTGGTTGCATGGCGAACAGCACAGAGAAGCTGGAGCCTTTGCTGCACCTCTGCAATCTATGCATTGGTTGCATGGCGAACAGCACAGAGAAGCTGGAGCCTTTGCTGCACCTCTGCAATCTATGCATTGGTTGCATGGCGAACAGCACAGAGAAGCTGTTTTGGAGGAGCCTTTGCTGCACCTCTGCAATCTATGCATTGGTTGCATGGCGAACAGCACAGAGAAGCTG
>JASANA010007994.1:0-12446 GCA_030248095.1 Ptycholaimellus sp. GST1_10 | reverse complement strand
GCCGAATTACGTCTGCACTGCTGAGGGCCGGTTGGTAACCTTATTCACTAATTTTGCGGGATATACAGATAACGGAAAACGGAATCAGTCGTTATTGACCAGTTTTACTTAGGTCAGGTATTTCGGGGCGAATGATGAATGTTTGAAATGACAAGGTCAACACTGTAGAATTTAATGCGTAGCCCATGTGCGCTTCGGACGAAATACTAGTCAACTTATATAATCAATTTCTTCGGGTCATGTATGGTTTGCACAATACTTATGGCCTAGCTGGCCTCATATTTTTTTTCACAAAAACTAATTTATTCTTTTTTTATGTTTCAAAGTTTTATCTTCTTCTTCAGTAAAATATGATTTCTGACACTTGTCAAATGTGAATAATGTAAAAACTATTAAAAATATAAGGTAAAATAACATAGAAAATAGATGGTATTAATCAAATCTAATTTATTCATGAGTATATAGGTCAGTTTTACTGCGAAAAAGTTTGTTGTAATTATTCAAGGAAGTTATGAAAAGGCATAACATAATTTAATTAATCTTTTTCTCCTTTTTTTTTGTCCTTTAACCACTTTTTTGAAGTACTATAAATAAGCTTTGGTTATCCCTACCTGTTTTAAATGTCAAATTAAATTTAGAATTGAAATTTTTGAAGTGCAATGATTATGTTACAATGGGTCAAAAACAATGTGTGACAAACTGGCATACAGATTTCATAAAAAACATAACTTTCACCAAAAAGCTAAATAATAAATGCCTATCACGTTGTGTAAAGAAAAAATATTTTTCAGATTTTGAAAACCAAATATTTTGCAGGAAAATCCTTTACTAACGGTCCGTCATGTTTTCGCTCCTGCTTCCAGTTTTGCTGACTGTTATGGTTTGCCTCAGTGAGTTTTACTTTGGACAGGCTTCCATTGCAGGCAGATCAAGCAGCAGCCAACTCCTGCGTGGACTTTGCTTTTCAACAACGGCAGCAGGGGCGGGTTATTTTTTGGTATTTAGTATTTTTTAAACTTGTCCATCGCCGGGTGTCAAACCGAACATTTGGCTATTAGGTTGTTTCATTGGAGGCATGCTCTTTTTGGTTTCGCAGTCCTCCCCCCCCCCCCCCCCAACTTCGTCCACGCTAGGCAAGCCAACGGGTTGAAGTTCCCACTGGAACTGGGCGTTGACATGGATACGCTGGAGCTGGGCCCGTACCGATTTCCGCCTGAGCGTGGCCCCATCGGCAATTACCGTGAGATCAACACTCGCCAGCCGCACTGCCTCAAGTCTTACAGTCTGGTGCCTCTGGATGGGATCAGTGGCCCTGTCGTTGCCGTTGTCACCCGTAGGCGCAAAGGCAATACTCCACTCAAGCCCTGCCCCAGGTTACACGTGTGTCGGAAATAGTTTAGAACATGTGGACGAGAATGAGTTAAAAAAGGTCGACACTCGGATGGGTGAAAGCTGGGCTCCAAAAAAGCTATTTCAGTCAAAAATGAGCCAATCGGTGCTGGTAGTTATGTTTAAAATTCAGGCTGTTTCTGAAAAAGAATATAGCCAATGTGCAGAGTGTCCAAAATGACCCAAAATTGCGATTCCTCAACTGATTGCGAGTCTTTTTCAACTGGACATAAATATAAAAAGAACATAAAAACAGAAAAAGAGCTGGTCATCGTGTTTGTGTTTTTCATCGTTCTGTCACAGACCCAGCTGAGCGAGACGACGGAAGTTTTGCTGGATGACATAGTTTCTGTGGTTTTGGGCATCCGTAACGATTACTACGAAAAATTTACCATAAACATGAGCCTGTGCGATTTCTGCGCCAGCCCATCAGCTTCTGTGGAGCCTTTGGAGTCCTGCAGCGAGATTCTGGTCAACCGCTTCGGCAAGGTTCCTCCCTCCCCTTCCTCTGCAAAGCGTGAGCAAGTGGCAGTTTGTTCCAGTACCCATTGAGCGGCGGGGAGTCGGTGGATGTGCAGCAGTACAGACAGGACGCCCTGGAGCTGGTCACCAGCTCACCGCTCTGCCTGCAAACTCTATCCGCCACCGGCCAAGGCGCTCCTCGATTCTGGGGCGTGGGGAGCGGCTGGTTGAAGGGGAGGCGGACTTTTGGCCCTACGGCGGGGTTTCGCTTTTCCCTTCTTCCCCTTCCCCGCTTCATCCATCATGCCCATGGGCAGGACCTCATCTCCCAGACGGCCTATCCGTTCGCCAATGGTGTGGTGAAAACACGCATCAGCGTGGACAGCCAGCAGCCATTCGCAGCACCGCTCAGCATCCGCTACTGCGCCGCCTGCAACAACTACTACCCGCAGAGTCGAGGCCGGCAGCTGAAGCTGGGCTCCTGCCGCAACTTCGTGTTCAATCGGGAGGGCACGGTCGGTCACCCATCTCAGCCTCTTCCAACCTCATCCGCCCCTACAAACACACCAGGCCTTGCAGTACAGCAAGCTGCGTGGGGAGCTTCAAGTGCGCTTCCATCCGAGGCTCGGCTTCTGGCTGATCAGCAACGGCCCGGTGGCCTTCTGCCTCAGCTCCATCTGGCTGTCCCCCGAGGACAAAGGCGACAGCGCCCCTCTCAACTTCACCTTCAGCCTCAAGACCAACTACGCCTACGCCACTTTCAACAGCGTTCCCTCATCCACCTCTTCTTTGGGCCTCCAGCCGCACCTTTGCCATTCCAGACACGTCTTGCGTCTGTTGACAAACTTTCTGTGCCAGTAATGTGCAGTGCTCAAATTCCACAATTTCAACTGCTCCCAGTTTGACAGGCCATGAGTGATCTTCAAAGTTTATAGGTGCAACTTAAAATATCCTGTCATGGCCAAAATTAAGCGGCAATCCTTAGAGTAGGATGGCGGGGGTAGCCATTGGGTTCTCATGAAGCAGCGCAAATCCATTCCAGGCTCCTTTGGTGCCGGGTGAATGGAGGGAGCTGGCCCAAAACGATGTGGCAGACTTCCGCGTCCAAATGCCGTATTTCCGCCAGCTGAAAGCCCGCATCTGCAACGCCTGTGACCTGAGCGGCGCGAAAGGAGCCAGCTGCAAAGGCCTCAAGGGCCAGGCTCGCAAGCTGTGCAAGAAAGCTCTCAAGGAGGCCAAAAATTAGAAGAAACTCCTGGTGATTGAAATTGCGTTCATATTCCACGAGAAAGGCGCATTTGACTTGTGGGTTCAGAATTGCTTGGTGTTGGAGTGTTTTTGCGGTGTGGTTTGACCGATTCTCTTTGCTCCACCAACCCCTGGATTTCTGGTTTTTGGCTAACCTCTTGACTCATTAATGGTATATTCTGGTTTTTTGATCAGAAGCAATATGGATTAAACACTTTAACGGATTAAGCAGTCATTAAACGCTGCTTATTGTGTTGGTGAGGAAAGCTATCACACAAAGTCCCATTGATAGCCAGACATATGGGCAGGTTTTTGGCAATTAAAGGTTTCCAGAAAATGGCAACCTCCCGGCAGCTAGAGATAGCAACGAATCTCTCTGATAGCAACCCCCTGGACTTGTTCATGCTCAAAACTGGCGTATCCTGGATTCGTCTGGCCATGGGCTAAGCGCGCCCTGTCTCAACCTCGACTCTGCTGCGCCCTTTGCTCCGTAAACGCATCCAAAAGCCTCCATACTAACTCAGCAGTGTTTGTCCTCCTCCTCCTCAGCAGCGTTCGTTTTCACTATCCTGCTTTGGCGTGCCTTTATACCCCGTCACCTTGATGCAGGTTTTTTTTAACACATGTGAAACATGTGACCCAAGGTTTCTTTTAAATTGTCGATAAAATTGTCGATGATCACCATCCCATGAAAATTAAAAGAAATAATTTTTGCAAAGTTTTTTTTGGATCACCAGTTACATTTCAGGGCATATTGGTTGGTTTTTTGTTACAGTTGTCCGTCGTACAGTCGCAGGTCTCTATTTCCACGTGACTTTTTCTATTTTTAATTAGCAAATTCGATTCGTCTGAAACCGGTCACTCTACTGAATATGAAAACAATGTTATGATTTGTAATGCAGTAGGATACCGTTCAAGACCGAAAATATTTTCAAACACAGCGTTTACGTTCAAAAAAGGCTAATTCGTAACAAACTTTCCAGATATCTTTTTAGTTTGAACGCCTTCTTAAATTGAAAAAGACCACTAATACCGTAAAATACCGAACCTTTACATGTAGAAGTCCGGCAGGTATTAAGTTGATAGTATGGATCTTTCGGAGATTCGCATTTTCCCTGATCAAGGCTCAGTTGTAATTCTATCCTTCATATTGGAACGAGAGAATGCTAACGACAATAGTGTAAACCGGTTCATAGTGCTTCTGGGGAACCGGGTTGATCACAAAACGAACGCTAACTGAACGCGAGCAGCAGCCGTCGCTGAAATTCAGCTGCTCCATTTTTGCGTCAAATTTTGCGCTCTATAATAAAAGCATCTAATCCATTAGTAAAACTGCGGATTCATGCGGTAATGAAAAAAAAGTCCACATAAACTGAGACTGACCAGTTTTCGGTGGGGGGAGCCACTTTGCGATAATCAATGGTCAACTGGTTCTTTTTCTCGGCCACTTCGTATCGGTAGTTTTCGCATCGCAGAGCGAACACCAAGTCCGTGCCTATCAGCTAGCAACAATTAATCTTTCTGAGCTTTACTACCCTAATTTCAAAGGCATCTAAAATGCTTGGTCATGGCTGTGTTGACGAAAAAGCCAGCAAAGTCTGGGGCTTTCAGTAGCATGAGCTGTCAATCTAGTAACCGATTAAGAAGGCTAGAAGAAGATGAAGGCGCATGATGAGCGAAGAGCTGCTTGCAGTAGTTTGAAATAGAGAATGCTGAGAATGAAATGTTAAAATGCTGCACCCGAAACTATTTTTAAGCAGAATAAGTTGGGGACTGCAATTGAATGTGGGGAACAGCGAGCAAGAGTTATGAAAACAATGGAACCATAGGTTGGGGAACAATGAGCAAGAGTTATGAAGGTTATGGGACAATAGGTTGTGAATAATATCTGCTTCTAACCGTTTTTTCTTAATTCGTACTCAAACTTGCCCTATCTGTTGACGAATATAATCCACTGTTGTCTGCTGCATGACAGACATGAACGCATGACAGACAGACATGACAGACATGCCGTCAATATCCCCCTGTTTCGATTTCCTCAGGTTCGTTTTTTCGAGGGTGACAAAGACAGATAAATGGCGAGTTGTGCAATGTGAATTTGCAGAAAATCTAATTTTGAAAAACAATTGTTACTTTATCCAGGTTTCTACTTTTTCGGCAAACTTTTACCTTATTTGGTGAAATGACAAAATACATAACGCAATTCGCAATATGCGGTCAAACGACTCATGTTTCTTTGTCCTCTTCCAGGAGCCTTGCCTTTATCCAAAACGTTAGAAAAACTCCCAAAAAGAAAAACTCCTATCATTGGCTCAATCACCCACGATCTAGAGTCATGAGCATTGCGACGGCAGCGGCATAGCAGGCAGCTTAGTTCTTCGCAGCTCTCGCTGCAAAACAAAATACAACCCATATGGTTTCAAACACATTGCATCCCCAAACCTTCAGCTTTGATTGCCTTGCGAAATGCTTTCCTAGTCTGCTTGCAGCGTTTCTTCTCCTCTTTTCCGAGGCCTTTGCACTTGTCCATGGCCGGTGTACAGACATTGCAAATCTGCACATAGACGGTGCTCCAGTCCTCTACATAAACTTCGGCCTTTCCCGGGTAGTTACGCTGCACTATGTTCTTCGTTTCCATTTCCAGTTCTCCGATCTGAAGAAGAAAGGGAAAACTGGTGGCCTTTCGGGCAAAAGCTGGAAACTATTTTACTTCGTCGAGTGTGTACCAATAGCCAGGTGTTTTTGTGTCCAGGGAAACTTTGATGGAAGCGAGGCAAAAGCTGCGCCGAAAGCGCGTTGAAATTACGAGGTAGCGTTCCAGGTATCTGTTGATATCTATCCGGGCATAGATGTAGTCGCCCAGAAACGGGAAAGACTGCGTCTTCAACCACACTTCGATCAGTAATTTGGCATCAGGGGCGAGACGCAAAGATTCTTCTTGGAATAACTTTTACCCGTACAGTTTGTTCCGTAATCGGAAGAACAGGAAAAGAAGGAAATAGGTACAATGAGGCCAATGAAGTCTTTGGAGGCGGGGATGTGTATGTGACGGCAGGTGTCCGGCGGGTAGACGGGGCCTTCCAGCGGGGGATAGAAGAAGTTGCAGTAGAGGCAGTAGGTCATCGTCTTGTTGAAACTCTCCGCGCCACTGTTCAGGTATATAAACTTAGTCCTTGCCTTGTTCACATAGCGCTCAAAACAAACAGCGTCAGAATTGGTCAGATTGGGGGTTTGCAGACTGCGATTTGCGACCACGATCGCTAAGTTTCAAGGGCGGACATAGGGTTTTGGTTTGCGAAAATGCAGTGTCTCGTGCAATATTGTGTTTTGAAAATTCTTCATTTCTTGACCATCTTGGTTTCAAATTGAGAAAATCATTGAAAATTTCGAACTTAAAAATTCTTCAAAGTTATGCATAAAAATGATATATTTGGGTGTATTTGAGACCAATGCATCGATTTAGGGCATTGAAATCAAATTTCATGACCAACAAATTTTTGGTCACTTTGGGCCTATGTTATAGCATAGGGCAAATTTTGGACTTGTCCTAATACTTTGGATAATTTTTCAAAAAATAAACTGAACACCCAGTAGTTTTTCCTGGCAGATACTTGCATAAGGCTCAGGGTAAACTGGTTACAAAAGGAAATCGGGAAATATGGAGATCCGGCAGAGCAGGAAGTTTTTTAGTGCCAAAATTTGACCCTAGCAAAAATGGCCTATGTTATAACATAGGCCAAATCTGGAAGCTGACGCATAAAAATCAAAATATTTTATTGGGCTCAACTTAAATTTGAAACTTTTTCATGTTTTCAAGACCAAAAGTTTATGAGAAAAACGAAAATGATAGTTAAGATTGCGTAATTTCTACAAAATTTTTGAGAAATCGGCAATTTTTGACAAAATTAGCAAAATGAAGTTTTTGCAAATCACCGAGATTATGCCTTTTCTCTGCAAATATACATTTTTGGCCAAACCAAGAACACATTGCGTTTTTTTTAGATTCTAAGCTTTCGATTGATACCCATAATGCCTATACTTTAACTGAAAATACTTAAGATATTGGCTTCAAAATGTATGCAAGTACCTAAAACGCCAATTTTGCCAAAATTTCGACCTTCCTTCACGTTTGGAGCTGTAGCGAGCCCAATTTTTCATGTTTTTCACCCAAAATTGGTTGAGTTGCATAAAATGTATGGAGATTCAGAATCTGTCATAAAAAAGGGGGTAAAACAAGGTGTTCTCGGCTGTTGCCAAGATGCGCGGCCTCACCTCAAGACAGCAGCTAGATGAAAATTCATGGCAAAATTCAACAGATCTCAATGAACAACCATGAATTATGGATGTTCCAATTTTATAAACATCAAGATTTTTGTTTTTTGACTATAAATCAAGTAATACTAAAAATTCCTTTCGCCAGCTTCAAAATATTACTTTCCCAGACGTACATACCAAAAATCAGCTAATTTCATTGAAAAACCATAGACTTATGCATGTTCGAAATTTTGAAACATCAAGATTTTGGGTTTTTGCCAATAAATCGATAAATAGTAAATATTTCGAAAATTCCTTTTGCCAGCGTCAAGATATTACTTAGCCAGACGTACCTGCAAAAATTTAGCAAATTTCATTGAAAAACCAGTGATTTATGATTTTTCGTATTGTGAAACATCAAAAATTTAGGTTTTGCGCGAAAAACGCAAAATTACGCCAAGCGCAAAAAATGGCCTGGAGATACCACCCAGGCGGACCTTCATGCAAAAAATCAGCCAATTTCGTTGAAAAACCGCGGAGGCCCGCCCCCGGAAAGACACATATATATATATATATGCGGACAGACGGACGCAAAAATGGGGTAACTGCTTAAGCTGGCCTTGGCCGCCCGCCGCTTCGGGCAGGGCGCCAGAGCTCCTCCGGCCTCCGGGCACGGGTGCTACGGCCCCTACGCTTCGCCTAGCATACTTCGTATGCTAGGCTACGCTCCGGGGCCTCCGCACCCATGCCCTCCGGCCTACGGAGCTCTGACTGCCCTGCCCTCTGCGGCAGGCGGCCGTCGGCCGCGCAAAAATTCATGTTCACCTCCCTTTGTGGGATTCGTGCTCCTATCAAAAAACGCCTCTTAAGCTTCTAAAAAGATCAATCTAAAGTTGCTCATGGGTCTTTATCGATAGCTGCATTGAAACATCAGTTTTCCAAGTAGGTCGAAATGTAGAGACTCCGCTAAACTACGCGCATCGATTTTGCTTAGTTTTTTTGGCTAAAAACACGGCATTGCCAAGCCCCCAGATAGTCCCCCCCTGGGGGCAGTTTTCTACCCCCGGGGGGTAGTTTTCTTAACCCCCCGGGGGGTTAGTTATCGGCTGACGCCTAGTTTCCCCCCCTAATCAAAGTCCCCCCATGGAGGGTTACCGGCCAACCAAGGGGGGGACCCCCCATGAAAGTTTCCCCCCCATGAAGTTTCCCCCCTCAAGATTTTACCTACCACACACACGCTGCGCTAAATTTGGTGAAACTAGTTGAAAATAGGTGAAATTGTGTCTTGGGAGGGGGAAACTAGGCGTCGAAATCGACGACTAGTTCCCCCCCCCCCCAAGAGTTTTGACGACTAGTTCCCCCCCCCGCACCTAAATTTCCTTGTTTAGACTGCCGTATCAACTATGGGCCGCATTATAGCAGGGTGTGTGGGTATAGGTAAAATCTTGGGGGGGGAAACTTTGATTAGGGGGGGGGGGGAACTTTCTTGGGGGCAGTGTTGCCGTTTTTTTCAAAAATTATACATACATTCACATTACAATACAGGGGTCCCAAAAAATATACATACATTCACATTAGAATATGGTATAAGTCCCGTTATACATACAATATCATGGGTTATACAATATGGGATATTGTATTATTGTCTATTATACATTGAGAATAACCATTTTTTTTACGCTAAACGGCGAACAGCACAGAGAAGGTGGAGCCTTTGCTGCACCTCTGCAATCTATGCATTGGTTGCATGGCGAACAGCACAGAGAAGCTGGAGCCTTTGCTGCACCTTTGCAATCTATGCATTGGTTGCATGGCGAACAGCACAGAGTAAGCTGGAGCCTTTGCTGCACCTCTGCAATCTATGCATTGGTTGCATGGCGAACAGCACAGAGAAGCTGGAGCCTTTGCTGCACCTTTGCAATCTATGCATTGGTTGCATGGCGAACAGCACAGAGAAGCTGAAGCCTTTGCTGCACCTCTGCAATCTATGCGGCGTAACGCCGAAATGGCGTAACGCCTAAACGGCGTAACGCCGAAATGGCGTAACGCCGAATCGGCGTAACGCCAAATCAGCGTAACGCCAAATCGGCGTAACGCCGAATCGGCGTAACGCCAACAGCAAAGAGAAGCTGGAGCCTTTGCTGCACCTCTGCAATCTATGCATTGGTTGCATGGCAAACAGCACTGAGAAGCTGGAGCCTTTGCTGCACCTTTGCAATCTATGCATTGGTTGCATGGCGAACAGCACAGAGTAAGCTGGAGCCTTTGCTGCACCTCTGCAATCTATGCATTGGTTGCATGGCGAACAGCACAGAGAAGCTGGAGCCTTTGCTGCACCTTTGCAATCTATGCATTGGTTGCATGGCGAACAGCACAGAGAAGCTGAAGCCTTTGCTGCACCTCTGCAATCTATGTGGCGTAACGCCGAAATGGCGTAACGCCGAATCGGCGTAACGCCGAATCGGCGTAACGCCGAATCGGCGTAACGCCAAATCGGCGTTACGCCATTTCGGCGTAACGCCAACAGCACAGAGAAGCTGGAGCCTTTGCTGCACCTCTGCAATCTATGCATTGGTTGCATGGCGAACAGCACAGAGAAGCTGGAGCCTTTGCTGCACCTCTGCAATCTATGCATTGGTTGCATGGCGAACAGCACAGAGAAGCTGGAGCCTTTGCTGCACCTCTGCAATCTATGCATTGGTTGCATGGCGAACAGCACAGAGAAGCTGGAGCCTTTGCTGCACCTCTGCAATCTATGCATTGGTTGCATGGCGAACAGCACAGAGAAGCTGGAGCCTTTGCTGCACCTCTGCAATCTATGCGGCGTAACGCCGAAATGGCGTAACGCCTAAACGGCGTAACGCCGAAATGGCGTAACGCCGAATCGGCGTAACGCCAAATCAGCGTAACGCCAAATCGGCGTAACGCCGAATCGGCGTAACGCCAACAGCAAAGAGAAGCTGGAGCCTTTGCTGCACCTCTGCAATCTATGCATTGGTTGCATGGCAAACAGCACTGAGAAGCTGGAGCCTTTGCTGCACCTTTGCAATCTATGCATTGGTTGCATGGCGAACAGCACAGAGTAAGCTGGAGCCTTTGCTGCACCTCTGCAATCTATGCATTGGTTGCATGGCGAACAGCACAGAGAAGCTGGAGCCTTTGCTGCACCTTTGCAATCTATGCATTGGTTGCATGGCGAACAGCACAGAGAAGCTGAAGCCTTTGCTGCACCTCTGCAATCTATGTGGCGTAACGCCGAAATGGCGTAACGCCGAATCGGCGTAACGCCGAATCGGCGTAACGCCGAATCGGCGTAACGCCAAATCGGCGTTACGCCATTTCGGCGTAACGCCAACAGCACAGAGAAGCTGGAGCCTTTGCTGCACCTCTGCAATCTATGCATTGGTTGCATGGCGAACAGCACAGAGAAGCTGGAGCCTTTGCTGCACCTCTGCAATCTATGCATTGGTTGCATGGCGAACAGCACAGAGAAGCTGGAGCCTTTGCTGCACCTCTGCAATCTATGCATTGGTTGCATGGCGAACAGCACAGAGAAGCTGGAGCCTTTGCTGCACCTCTGCAATCTATGCATTGGTTGCATGGCGAACAGCACAGAGAAGCTGGAGCCTTTGCTGCACCTCTGCAATCTATGCATTGGTTGCATGGCGAACAGCACAGAGAAGCTGGAGCCTTTGCTGCACCTCTGCAATCTATGCATTGGTTGCATGGCGAACAGCACAGAGTAAGCTGGAGCCTTTGCTGCACCTCTGCAATCTATGCATTGGTTGCATGGCGAACAGCACAGAGAAGCTGGAGCCTTTGCTGCACCTTTGCAATCTATGCATTGGTTGCATGGCGAACAGCACAGAGAAGCTGGAACCTTTGCTGCACCTCTGCAATCTATGCATTGGTTGCATGGCGAACAGCACAGAGAAAGCTGGAGCCTTTGCTGCACCTCTGCAATCTATGCATTGGTTGCATGGCGAACAGCACAGAGTAAGCTGGAGCCTTTGCTGCACCTCTGCAATCTATGCATTGGTTGCATGGCGAACAGCACAGAGTAAGCTGGAGCCTTTGCTGCACCTCTGCAATCTATTCATTGGTTGCATGGCGAACAGCACAGAGAAGCTGGAGCCTTTGCTGCACCTCTGCAATCTATGCATTGGTTGCATGGCGAACAGCACAGAGAAGCTGGAGCCTTTGCTGCACCTCTGCAATCTATGCATTGGTTGCATGGCGAACAGCACAGAGAAGCTGGAGCCTTTGCTGCACCTCTGCAATCTATGCATTGGTTGCATGGCGAACAGCACAGAGAAGCTGGAGCCTTTGCTGCACCTTTGCAATCTATGCATTGGTTGCATGGCGAACAGCACAGAGAAGCTGAAGCCTTTGCTGCACCTCTGCAGTCTATGCATTGGTTGCATGGCGAACAGCACAGAGAAGCTGGAGCCTTTGCTGCACCTCTGCAATCTATGCATTGGTTGCATGGCGAACAGCACAGAGAAGCTGGAGCCTTTGCTGCACCTCTGCAATCTATGCATTGGTTGCATGGCGAACAGCACAGAGAAGCTGGAGCCTTTGCTGCACCTTTGCAATCTATGCATTGGTTGCATGGCGAACAGCACAGAGAAGCTGAAGCCTTTGCTGCACCTCTGCAATCTATGTGGCGTAACGCCGAAATGGCGTGACGCCTAAACGGCGTAACGCCGAAATGGCGTAACGCCGAATCGGCGTAACGCCGAATCGGCGTAACGCCAAATCGGCGTTACGCCATTTCGGCGTAACGCCAACAGCACAGAGAAGCTGGAGCCTTTGCTGGCACCTCTGGGATCTATGCATTGGTTGCATGGCGAACAGCACAGAGAAGCTGGAGCCTTTGCTGCACCTTTGCAATCTATGCATTGGTTGCATGGCGAACAGCACAGAGAAGCTGGAGCCTTTGCTGCACCTCTGCAATCTATGCATTGGTTGCATGGCGAACAGCACAGAGAAGCTGGAGCCTTTGCTGCACCTTTGCAATCTATGCATTGGTTGCATGGCGAACAGCACAGAGAAGCTGGAGCCTTTGCTGCACCTTTGCAATCTATGCGGCG
>JASANA010007987.1:0-13478 GCA_030248095.1 Ptycholaimellus sp. GST1_10 | reverse complement strand
AGCGGTTGAAACTTACATTTTACTTTAACAAGTAGAGAGGTTCTGTCCATTTGACGCTGAAAGGTTTAAATCCTCACTTCAAGCAGAATGATACAACTGACTTGCCCTTTTTGCACACAAGGAATGTGTATGTAGATTTAGATGCTTATCAGATCAGATATTTATCAGTGTCGTGCTGTCCTTGACTCTGCGGCGCTATTGTTAACAAATTAACATAATTACTGGTGCCATAGCCAAGCCGAGAGGAGTTGTTGCTACCCAAAATTGAATGCCTTGCACAGTTCAAAGGCTGTAATCCAAAGTTAAACACATCTGTTGCAGGTGGATAACCCTGTATAATCTTCTTTGGGAACTTGGCCTGCAAATTCTGTAAATGTTGGTATTTTTGATAGAATTTGAAAGTAAAATCATAAAATTTGAATTTAAAATCGGAATAAATTCATTTAGAAGCATAATTCGAAAAAATAAAAACAGTTACGACAGTGCAAACATGAACTGCACTATGAGGTGCCAGCAACGCTGATTGCAGCAGACTGTATAAGTCGGTATGCGATGCGAGGCCATAATAACCTTCCTGTCTCCCTCTCCCCATAACACTTTCAGAAGACCAACTTCAAGAGATTTCGCATAAATACGAAGCAAGCTATGTCGCTGAACGGAAAGATTTTGCTGGTGACTGGTAAGGCCGACCATTTAGAACAATCTACTCGAACTCATAGAGTCAATAAGGCGGAGCATCGGGCATTGGAGCAGCCTGCTGCCAGATTGGAGAGCGAGAGGGTGCCACTATCGTTGCTGCTGACATCAACGCTGAAGGCTTGCAGAGGACCCTGTCTACCCTTTCCTCCCGAGAGAAGCATTTGGTCCTTGCAATATCCTCGCCGATGTGCAGCAAGCTAGGATAAGTAGCCAGACTGTCTTGATGGATGTGGCGTCGGAGGAATCTGTGAGGGCGGGCCTTGAAGCTATAAAGGCAAAATACGGCTGCTTTCCTCAACTTCTCGCCCATTGCGCCGGCGTTGTTCGCAATCTTAAGGTTCCTTCTCATCTACATATGTAATACTGCAATTTTCAGGGGATTGGGTCTGATATTGGTTTTATTAGCTCCGAATTTCGTAAGCAAAGTTAGCCTGAGCAGTGCAGGGTGTGGAAGGATGCACAGAAGCAGTGGTGGATGAAACACTACGGGTGAACGTGAAAGGCACCTGGCTGGTGAACCGGAGCCTTGTGCAAGGCTGGAAGACGGCGGGTGCCTGCCACGGCGCTGCAATCGTCAATGTCTCCAGCGTATCCGTCAACGGTCTTTGGTGCTACAAAATGTTGCCAGTTTTTCCAACGTAAAATCCGGAGAGTGCCAGGAATGCGCCAGCCTACGCCGCCTCCAAGGGCGCCGTTAACGCCTTCACCAAGTCACTGGCCAAAGAACTCGGCGTTCTAGGTTTCACAAATATTTGGCTCATGTACTAAGCGCTAGACCTTTTTTAAAAGCCTTTTTGAACGAATGGTTCTAATTTCTAATCAATTACAATGGCCCTAGAGGGTCATAAAGGCTTTTTTGATAAATACTGGTAAGGAATGCTGAGCATGTGATATAAGTTGGCAGCTGGCATATAAGCAACAGAAGAATGGGACAAAAGGGATTCACGTGAATGCTGTGGCCCCGGGCACCATCGACACTGAGTTGGGATTCGGAGCGCTGGCAGATCCGTCTGAGCAGGATCTGCTCCGCCAGCAACAGGCGCAGAGCCCCATTCCCCTGGGAAGACTAGGAACGCCGCAAGAGGTTCTCACCTATCAGCCAAGGTGCCACCCAGGTGGAGGGAGTGGGGAGAGGCAGGTGGCGGAGACGATGATCTTTCTGTTGTCGGAGAAGGCAGCCTATGTCACCGGCGCCGTTTGGGAGGTCAACGGAGGCACCCTAGACCAGCCCGGCTTGAGCAACTGATTTCATTTTCGATGTGCTTGTTATTGTGATTGAGTGGCCCGCTTTTTCGTAGTGCAACATTTTATTGGAAACGTATTTTAAAATTAAAAAATGAAAAAAAGTATATCGCAAAGAACCCATTTTTTCTTCAGAACTTACTTGAAAATTTCAAATTTTCAACCCTTTTATGAAATTTCCTTAAACTACAATTCCTCTGCAGTACATGTCTATCGTCTTCGCTCAAACTCAAACCGGCAAAAGGGAACAGTTCCAAAGGCAGCGAAACCAATTGTTCAGCCGCTAAAACCATTCTCTATGATTTTATGCGATAAGAAAACTGGCAGGCTAGCTAGACCAAGACAATTTGCAGCAATAGTGTAAGCGCGGATGAGAACAGCTGAAATTAAACTCGCCAGCTGCCAAGTTGTCGATATTCGATAGATTGAAGGGCTGGAGTTGGAAACCCGGATGCAAGGCCAACATCCTGCTTGCAGCCTCCAACCATCGCTCGTAGCAGCCGTTGAACTCCTGTAGTACTTGTTTTTAGCCTCATTTGAGATGCTATTTATTAGCAAATCTCTAAATCAAACTTTTGTCGCAGACCTCAAATGATTTTTTTCCAAACCTCAAATGGCGTTCACAAAGTCAATTTTTAAATCAAAATTCCAATCAGCTTTTCTGCTTTCAACCAGCCTATGACAAGAACTTGCCAAGAATTATTTAGTCTTACAGGGTGCCAAAAGCGTCGATTCGGTGTGTCGCATGAGATAGTAAGGGTGAGACTGCGACGCTGCTCCTCGACCACCCAAAGCAGACGCCAGGCCAGGTCCCAGTCGGCCACATCGCGTTCCATCCACCAATCCAAGCTTTTCAACTTCAAAAGGCTTCTTATTGCCGAGAGGAGGGAAGCAGACGATTATGAAAAAAGTGGATGCCTCCGTGGCGCCGCTGACAGCCTCCTCCAGTCCGAGAGCCCAGCCTTGAAGGCTGAGATGGCGTAGGCCGGGTGGCAGACCACCGAAACTGAGGTCCACCTCTTCGCCGCCCGGCCCTATGGTTGGATCTGGCAGGCGCAGACGAAGCTCCGTTAGCAGCGGCCAGTGGGCCAGTTGCAGACAGGAAAGCTGCATTCCGGGCACCAGCTCAAGGTCCAGCCGCCTACGAATTGCCAGCATCTACTCCACTGCTGAGCCAATAGGTTGAGATCGTCTAATTACTGCAGCGATGGAGAGAGCTGGAAAAACCAATTCGTCGGCCTGCAAAACAAGACTTAGTCTTTTCCACCCAGCTCAACTGGGAATAGGCTGGTCTCTACTCGCCATCGCCGATGAATTCTTTGAGGTTGGGCAGATGGAGAACGAAGTTCCCGAGCAGTTGCCGATCTTCGCTTGGCAGGTCCGATATGCGGACCTATAGGTGAGCGGGAAGATCTGGGTAGAATCAAGGCAGCAACAAAAATCAACCTCAAGGCTTCTTATATTTGCGAAATTCAAATGCTGCGTGAGAAATTCCACGGCAGCGCCAATATCCGTACCCAGCGCGGCGCGGCACCGACTCAGCTGGGCTGGACCGCACATTGAGATGTCCACTCCTAGTTCTGCCTTTGAAAACAGGGCAAACTTTTTCTGCCAGGAAATATATTGTAAAATTTGTAAGAAGAAGAAGAAAACTAGTAATGTATTACAAAATGTGGGAAAGATGTTCAGGGTGTCAGCCGAATAATGAAAGAAAAAGAAACATCCGGAATACCAGGGGCCCGCCCCATCCAAAGGCGTCCAGAAATCTCTCCAGATGGGCTTTGTGTTGGCCGGGTTTTGGCCTCATTATCCACAGGCCGACGCTATCAGCCTGCATCCCTTTCCTGCCTTTGAAGCTTTGAAAATTGCAGCAGCTGAGACATTTACATTTGCCATATTCCCTCGTTAAAGAAAAAAATGTTAAGGGACTTTATAAAGTGCGTTATTTTAAAGCATTTTGCTTATTTGCTCCAACAAAGTTTGCTATCCCTAACCTAAAGCTATTTCGCTCTTGTTCAGTATCAAGAGCATTATGCCACACTTGAAGTCGTTGCAACTCTTAAAAGTTTGTGAAAGAACCTTTTTCCAGGCATCTTTTTCGACGAGGCATTTGATGGCATAGTTTGTTTGGCCCAAAAGGAGCAGATCTTTAGCTCCCAGCTGACGGAAAAGAGCTTTTTCCGCGGCATAGCTGGCACTCAGCAAATTCGCTAACATGGCGTCACTGTAGCACTCTGCTTGAGAAATGGGATTTCCCTTGTGAGAAAGCTTTTAAGGCATAGGCTCGCAGTTTACATGCTGCGTAGCGTCTGAGCGCTTGATGCCGAGTACTGCAAACAGACGCCTGTCTCATGCTTACTTCTTTCGCTCGGCTATGAACCATGTTCTGCCATTTGAGCCACTTTTACAGAATTTATGTCTGGATCCAATTTACAATGTAGTGTTTCATTTTATTTATTTTGATGCCTGAACTAAAAATGTTTGCGATATTTTTTTACAAATTGAAAAATTAGTTACAAAAAACGTTCAAATGAATGAATATATCATACAAACTTCATTGCACTTGATTTTTCTAATTTTGAAGTTAGCGAAGTTAGCCTTTCGGGCCGCTTCGCAGTCAAAAATTTGACCTATTTTGAGTGCTAAGGTACTTCTGAAGAAACATTGAAACCGAAATGCTTTCCAGTGGTGATATATAAAACTTGCTTTGAGTCCATATGTGTAATCGTCTGAAAAATTGTTAGAATTTGACACCAAAACACGTTGGTTAAATATTGATTCTTTACAGGTTTGAACAAGGTGGTGGTGAACCACTTCGTCTTGGGGCATCGTAAAGGGTTATTGATTTGAAAAACGGTGTTTTCATTGCGATGCTGCCAAAAATTCACTGCAATTCGCCTCATTGTTTGTGACATTGTTCTGATATCTGCAGTTTCCTAAAAGAGATTCAAGTGTGGTTCGCAGAAAGCTGTGCATAGGTGAAACTGCACTTAGGTTTGTTACACAGTCCAATCCCACGATACATAAGAGGATATGATTACCTGTCAGTGTTTAGAGCCATCGACTGATTCGTGCCTTTTTCACAGCGTTTGTGCCGCGGACAATGGACAAAAGGCCACATTTCTCGACTCATTTCCGCCGATCAATCCGAGACAATGAAATGGAGCCAATCGCAGAAGGTGAGCGCAGGGTGGCTGTGGGGAGTGAAGGAGGGGTCTGTGTTTGAGAGTGCCGGAACGAAGTCGTCTGCCCTCCTCTGTCGATCCATCCATGGTCCCTACTCTTTCTCTCTCTCTCTGTTCGCCCCTTACAACCAGGGCCTTTGGCGGAGGGGTGGGGGAGGGCGGCATATTACATCCCCGGATCCTCCCTCCCTCACCCTGTCCGAGAGAGGGAGGGGGGAGTGGCCGGGGGAACTTTGAGGCCACACACAGGCCCAGCATCGCCGTCGTCATTCCTACACTGGGCCTCACTCCTCTTTCGCGCACCGCACTGCCTCCCTCCCTCTACTGACCTTCATTTCTGCCCGCTTTTTCCACCAATTTCCCAATGGACGCTCACTTGTCGCCCGCTTTTTCCATTTTCTCATGTCCTGCAGAGAACAATTGTGACGTGGGAGATCGTTCGAGAGTTTGAGTCAAATTAGGATGGGAAAGGCATTGAGTCGATCTCTTCATCCATGAATTTATGCCTAAATTTTGTAGAATTTAGCGCCGATATTTGGGAAGGGAAGGAATGGTGTAATTGAGAGGGTTTCCAAAAATTGTGGGATGGTAGTGTTCTAGGAGGAGGCGCGGTGGAGGCGGTCCATTGTGCTACTCAGCGGCTAGTTTTCGCGAGAGCGGCCATACACAAGTGGGAAGGATTGGGATATGCCTCCTTGAGCAGGCATCCAGCCTCCTCACACCTCCTCCTCCGCCCAAAAAGCTTCCCTGCCTTTCTTTCTCCCCCCCCCTCTATTCCTTTACGTCCTCATCAATTGCCTTCGCATTGTTCCCAGCCACCTCTACGCAGGAAACTTTCCCACTTTCATGCTCATCCCTGTACCAGTTTATAATGAATCAGCTCCAGTGCACGTATAGCTGCGATTGTCGATTAGAGCCTCCTCTAGCAAACAGGGGCTAATAAGTGATGGGAGATAGAAAGAGGGTTAGAGTGTTGGTATCTCTTGGAGCTCTTTGTGAGCGGCAGATGTGCAGCGTGCTTGCGGGCTAGCAGCTGGGAGGAGAAGTGAGAGGCTGAGCCCAGCTGAGCTGGCCAGCAGCAAACGCCAGTCTTCTTAGCGCTTTGGTGAGAGGAGGACAGAAGGAGGGCGGCTTGGATGATCCTCCCTCCGCATTGTCCCAGGGAAGACCCCCTCTTCATGGCCCCACGGCATCTTCAGGCCGACGAACCCTATCGTTCTCACTGTCGCCTCCCCCCGTGTGTTCCTGTAGGGCGAGAGTGACCAGAGGGGTGGGGGTGTCCTGGTGTCCTGCCACCCTCGAGATGGCCTGCTCAATGACGGGAGGCGGAGAGGAGGTGGCGAAGGGGTCTCTGAGTGTAGGTGGAGTGGAGGGAGGGGGGTGCTTCTGTAAGCGCGACACCTGAGCAGGACGGAGGGTGGTGGTGGTGCTGGTCTTTCTTTGGCGGCTCTCTCTTGCAGACGATGTGAGAGGTGGCCAGGCGACGCCCCCCAGGAAACTCTCTCTGCCAGACATGCTCCATCTCCTCCTCCTCCTCACCTCCGCCGCCTCCCGCGGCCTCGCACAGGAAGAGCCCCTCCCGCCCTCCAGCGAGGATCAGCTGGCAGCGCTTGCCAGTGATATTATTGGTGAGCTTTTGTCTGGCTTCGGTCGAATGTCTGAAGGGGTCAGCTTGGATTGCGTGAAAGAAGGTGGTGCAGAATGCTGGAAGTATGTGCAGGGAAAGGAGGAGAGGGGGCGGTAGAAGAGGCGGGACTGGACCCCAACCGTTGGCCACTCAGCCTCATCAACTCCTCCGCATACTGGAACCTGGATGTCCACGCAGCCGGCAATATCGCCGACGCACGTCAGGGTCAGGTATTCACTGCCTTCTTTTATCTGGCAGTTTGTAGGTCCAAGAAATGTTTCAAATGGGAGAGGGTTTTGAGCAATGGCTGAGCGGTTACCTCCCGGAGGCGGAGAAGATCTTCGCCATCGCAGCCAAGGCCGGTTGGGATTACTTCACCAACATCACCCACAGCAATCGACAGACCTTGCTGGACGCTGAACAGGTAGAATGCCTAGAGTCTGCTTTTGCAAGGATCCCACTGAGAGATTTGGTATGCAGGTGTTGGGACTCTTCCTGAAGGCCACCGCGGAGCAGGCCAGAGCTTTTGACCTGCCAGCTCTCTCTGCCAATTCTTCCCTCCAGCGCATTCTCAATGTTTGCCAATTCCTCTTGTGATACCAAAATCAGCCCGTTTATGAAGTTTGTCAAAACGGACACTAACTTTGAAATGAGAGGAAGATGGGCAGTGTGAATAATAAAAGTGACGCAGATGCTAAGCATGGAAGGACTGACGGCACTGGAGCCGACGGAGTACGCCCGTCTCTCCGTCCTCACTCAAGGCATCAGCCAGGCTTTCCAGGCTGGTACGCATTGCCAAGAAGGTTCGATCTCTCTCACCCACCTCATTCCTCTGATTACTTTACTCATGAGTCCCATTAGAATCGGGATGCCAAAATATGGAAGGAAGAGGGATAGAGAGATGAAATATGTTGAGGACAAGCAGCGCCGTGTGAGCTGAACTGGCCGCGGGTGCAGGGGATGATGGGAACCTCTTGGAATGCTGAGGAGCTGGCCTACATCTGGCAAACCTGGCACTACGCCCTTGGACCTTCGCTTCGCCAGCCCTACCTGGAGCTTGTCCAACTCAGCAACCAAGGTCTCTCACTTTCATCCTCCTTTCACATCAGACCTTCTCTTAATCTAGCCTTGGATAAGCTTTTTTTTTAATAATTGCAGGTGCCAATTTGAACGGCTACCGAGATGCGGGTGAGCTGTGGCGCAGTCCGTTTGAGGAAAATGCGCCAGCTCTCGGTTACCCTTTTCCCCTTCTTCCATCATTTCGAGCCAAAATATAGACTCTAGGCTATTTCTTGGCCTGAGGAATAGCAGTGAATAGAAAGCCAAGACAAAGGCAAGGGAACTGGTGCAGGCAAGGACGGCATCGTCTCCCTGCAAGCAGAGCTGGAGCGTCTGTGGACGGACATGAAACCGCTCTACCAGAACCTCCACGCCTACACTCGACGTCGCCTGGCTGCTCTTCACTCGGCCACCTCGCCTGGCCTATTGACCGCCGACGGAGCCATTCCTGCTCACCTGCTCGGTTGCTGAGCTTGCTTCCTTTTACTCCTCAGCTATTCCAAGCTTTCAATGATGATGGAAGAGATGAATTGCAGGATCGATGTCAGGGGACAGTTGGCTGGCGCTGTTCAGCGTCCTGGCGCCCTTCCCTGAGGTCCATCCTGGGCTGGGCGGCGGCGCCGATTACGTCATACAGTCTGAGGGAGACGAGGCTCAGGACATCGTCTACACTGTTCCCTATTTATCCCTTTTCTCTCCTACGCTCTTCTTGTGGCCAGTTCTCTAACAGAAGAAACAGAATACGGCTAAAAGGATGAATTGGGGATATTGTAGGACCCATATACTGGACCAACAGATCCGGTGGCCGTTAAACTGGTGGAGAAAGGCTACACTGTCACCCAGATGTTCAAAGGTTTCAGCAAAGCTACTATTTTGTTCTCTGGCTAAGAAAAACTAAACAAATTTGAAGAAAGATTTGGCTTTCATTAGAGTAGCAAATGAATTGATGCACAGATGCGGAGGCGCTGTTCCGAAGCCTGGGGCTGGAGCCGTTGCCGGAGTCATTCTGGTCGGGCAGTATGCTGGAGCATCCGTTGACCAGGGACGTCTTCTGCCACCCGCCCACTGCATTTGATCTCAAAAACGGCCAGGACTTCTGGTTTCCTCCTTTTGCCAGCTTATTTCCTGCAATGTAAAGGGCACTGCCATAGCTGGAGGCAGTAAGAAGATGTTTGCAGGGTGAAGATGTGCGGACAGTTGACGCGTATGGACTACGTGGAAGCACATCGCCTTGTTGCTCATGCTTATTACCAGTACAGCTACAGGTGAATTCCTCATAACTTCAATTTTTACTTGATTATTCAACAATTCTTAGCTTTCGCAACACCTTCCGATTTTTCCAAACTACAGACCAGAAATGTTTGAATTGATTTACTCTAAAACATCATTTTACTTTATGTCCTGCTTGAAACATAAAAGGGGTGGGTTGCAGAGAGCAGCCGTTGACATTCCGCGAGGCAGCCAATCCGAGCATGGCGCAGGCGGTGGCGGACGCCGTCGGCCTCCTCACCAACTCCAAATCCTACCTCCGCTCCAAAGGACTCTTCCCTGCCGATGCCAAAAATGTCCTCACCCCCTTCACTCCTCCACTCCCCTATCATATCAAAGCAGTGATGTTTGAGGATGAGTCAGAGGCGGAGAAGGAGCGGGTGAACGCCCTGCTGGAGGAGGCGCTGGAGTGGCTGCCGGGCGGCGCCTTCGCCCTGGTGGTGGACTCCTGGCGCTGGGGCGTCTTCGACGGCAGCATCAAGGCTGAGGAACTCAATGCCGCCTGGTGGAGGCTGAGGGAGCAGTACCAGGGTATGGAGGAGGGGGAGAAGTGGAGGAGGTCATGGCTGGCTGGTGCAGGAATGAAGCCTCCGGCGGAGCGTTCCGAGCTATTCTTCGATGCCATTGGGAATCCGGCCGTGGCCACGCAGCAGTTCCCGGCCATACGACGCCTCCTCTCCTACATCCTACACTTTCAGCTCCTCAAACGTTTGCCTCCCTGTCCTTTTGTGTTGATGGAAATAAGAAAGTTGATGAGTGGAGGTAGCCAGCAAAGAGGGATAGTGAAGGAATGAGGGTGTGGGGTTGAAGATTGGTGCGGTCAAACGCGATTGTCGGTGGAGGACTGCGATCTGAGCCAGCGTGCGTCGGCGGCGGGGATGAGCTTGAAGAAGCTCATGCAACCCGGCCTCTCACAGCCTTGGACCGGTTCCTTACTTCGAATTTTTTTTTCAATCAGACTGCTGCTCCACAAACCGAAGGCAAACATGGATTAAATTGCGTAAATTTTTATTTAGTGCCACCAAACTAAGAAACATGCTCAATGCGTACACTTTAGTTCAAATGTTAGAAGGAGGACGAAAAGAGAAGAATAGAAGATAGTACTGATGGTAGAGGATGTTGAGAAACTTTGGCGGCAGCAACTGGAAGCGGAGGCATGGAAGCAGAGCCATTGCTGGAGCACTTTGCACCGCTCCTCCAATGGCTCGAGGAAACCAACCAGCGCAACAATGAATACATCGGTTTCCTTACCTCCAACAGCTTCATTGCTTGGGGTAGCAAAAGAAGCTTGTTTAGGCTGGGACGGTTCCGGCAAGCCCTACGATCTGAAAAGTCTGATGGGAGGCGTCGCCTTGCAGCAGCACAATCAAGTTCCTATCCACTTGGTTCCTCTTCTTTTCCTTGACTCCAGTTTAATAATTTCCCAAATCCTTACGTGAAATTGATAATTCTCGCTTGCACAAATCCATTGAGAAGGCGGTGAAGAAGAAGAAGTATGAAAATTGCAGCAAGGGCTAGAGGGTGCGGCAAATGCGATGCCGGGGGAAAGCTGTGGGCGAGGCGAGTTGTGCATCTCAGACAGCGTGTGCAACGGGACCCACTGCGTTTGCGCCCCCGGCTTCTTCGACTTTCAGGCACACCTCCTTCCTCTTTCCCTCCTTCCCCTTCTAATCACTGCTCCATCTCCAGGCTGAAGGCGAGCGCTACTGCGTGGAGGGCGACGGCAGTGAAAATGCATTCGTCCAGTTTGGAGGTGATTTTGTCAATTATAGCCGACTATCGACGCAATTGATGCTTATTCAGAGAATATTAGGGGAGTTCTGCAATTCCATTCCTGTTCCGGAACAGGAATATATTTCCATTCCTGTTCCTCAATTTTCCATTCCTGTAGCCCATATTTCCATTCCTCGGCTAAATTTTTTGCATTTCTTCTACGTTTTCTCCAAAATTTTGTTGAAAGAGTATGAAACTAACTACATAGGGTTACGTAATGGACAATTCTGCGTCGAATGGTGCCACTCGTTCTGCGTCGTTTTCATTTTTGAAGCCGTGGATGCGAGTTTTCTGAAAAAAACCCAATTTTCGCCCTTTTTTTGAGGAATGGAAAATTTTTGGCACTCATTCCTCAGGAATGGAAATTTTTTGGCACTCATTCCTCAGGAATGGAAAATTTTTGGCACTCATTCCTCAGGAATGAAAAATTTTTGGCACTCATTCCTCATATATTTTCAGCATAAAATGACTCCAGGTAACCCAAAAAGATGCAAAATCTACATAACTAAGTCCCACAAAGTAGTTAGGATGCTGTAGGCTGCATATCATTCATGTTCAGATTAATGCAATTGGGCTTGCGCGAGCGGAGCGTTAGCGGAGCGGTAGCGCCAAGCCCCTCTTATCGAGCAACACAACCAATTGCAGTATTAACTATCCTGAATAAATGGTCTGACCCTTAACTATGTACTTAGTGAAAATTAAGACTGGAACAAATTTTTTTCGACTTTTCCATTTCTAATCAAAAACACATCCAATGGGTATCAATCGAAAGCTAGTGATGCAGTGAGTGCAGAAATGAACTTTGTTTTGCCAATTTTCAATTGAAATTTGGCAAAATTTGACATTTAATAGTTGAGGAATGGAAAATGGAAAATGGATTTTCAGGTTCATGTGTGAATGATGTTCTGTATTGTTGTCGGCTGTAAAATGAATTGATTTTTGAATTGATGAATTGAATTGAATGCCGCAGCGACAGCCTTTGATACCCATTTATTCTCAACACCAAAAAACAATTCATTTCACAGCCGACAACAATTCATTTCACAGCTGACAACCTGAAAATCCATTTTCCATTTTCCATTCCTCAACTATTAAATGTCAAATTTTGCCAAATTTCAATTGAAAATTGGCAAAACAAAGTTCATTTCTGCACTCACTGCATCACTAGCTTTCGATTGATACCCATTGGATGTGTTTTTGATTAGAAATGGAAAAGTCGAAAAAAATTTGTTCCAGTCTTAATTTTCACTAAGTACGTAGTTAAGGGTCAGACCATTTATTCAGGATAGTTAATATTGCATTAATCTGAACATGAATGATATCCAGCCTACAGCATCCTAACTACTTTGTGGGACTTAGTTATGTAGATTTTGCATCTTTTTGGGTTACCTGGAGTCATTTTATGCTGAAAATATATGAGGAATGAGTGCCGAAAATTTCCATTCCTTGAAATTCCATTTTCCATTCCTCAACTATTAAATGTCAAATTTTGCCAAATTTCAATTGAAAATTGGCAAAACAAAGTTCATTTCTGCACTCACTGCATCACTAGCTTTCGATTGATACCCATCTTTTTGGGTTACCTGGTGTCATTTTATGCTGAAAATATATGAGGAATGAGTGCCGAAAATTTTCCATTCCTGAGGAATGAGTGCCAAAAATTTTCCATTCCTGAGGAATGAGTGCCAAAAATTTTCCATTCCTGAGGAATGAGTGCCAAAAATTTTCCATTTCTCAAAAAAAGGGCAAAAATTGGGTTTTTTTCAGAAAACTCGCATCCACGGCCCCAAAAATGAAAACGACGCAGAACGAGTGGCACCATTTGACGCAGAATTGTCCTTTACGTAACCCTATGTAGTTAGTTTCATACTTTTTCAACAAAATTTTGGAGAAAACGTAGAAGAAATGCAAAAAATTTAGCCGAGGAATGGAAATATGGGCTACAGGAATGGAAAATTGAGGAACAGGAATGGAAATATATTCCTGTTCCGGAACAGGATGTGCGGACTTGGGAGTCCTTCAGTACCAGATCATGGTTCCGTTGTAAAGTGGCTGAGGGGTCTGGCCTGCCAAGGCCGGACCTCCTCAGTGTTGATAGAATGCAGGTGATGGTGTTACCTTTCCTCCACTGCTTCCTACTAACTTCCGGCCTCTTCCGGTTGTAACTATCTATATCCGATAATAGCTTCCGCCCAACTCTGCTCCCATCGCAAAGGCTATCAAAAGGGACTCAGTGTGCTCCTGTGCAGCACACCCCTTTTTATGGTCGCAGACATGGAGTGGTTCATGAGTGGAAACACCCATGGCCACAAGACGATCTGCTGCCTCCCTTCCACCTGCAACTGCTAGCACCTCTACTCCAAGCCCAGCTACGTCGCCGCCAGCGTCGACTACGCCATCCAGTAGTCCACCTTCACCCTGCACCCTTCTTCACTCTTCCCTCCTTCTCAATCGCTCAGCCTTTCGGCAAGACGCGTTGAAAAGGAAAGCGATGAATTCCAATTTCACTATCAGCTTGCTGGAAAGTGAATGCCGAATTTGTCGACTCTTATCTCGCCCGACTTTCTGCCGCCTTTCTCTTGATTGGCCTGCGGAAAGGAGGAAGAATAAAGAGTAGCTGAGCT
>JASANA010007985.1:0-17869 GCA_030248095.1 Ptycholaimellus sp. GST1_10 | reverse complement strand
TGCTGCTCTGCTGAAATTAAGAAAAAATTTTAAATGGCCCAAGACATGCAGGCAAGCATCGATACAGCAAAGGCTAGGGGTGCAGCACGAATTTTCACTTAAGTGGGCCTCGTCTACACTGCCTGCCTCAGACTACTCTGGCCAACGAAGCTTGCCTGCATGTAAAGGAACAAACCAATGCAGAAGCTGGAGGAAGAGGCAGAGGAGGCAGTGCTTGTCAGGGCAGTGGCTGAAGAGGCCGTCGACGCAGGGCTTCTTGTCATGCAGCTGGATGGCGTAGACGAAGGCCTCCACCAGCTGCTGCTCTGCTGAAATTAAGAAAAATTTTTAAATGGCCCAAGACATGCAGGCAAGCATCGATACAGCAAAGGCTAGGGGTGCAGCACGAATTTTCACTTAAGTGGGCCTCGTCTACACTGCCTGCCTCAGACTACTCTGGCCAACGAAGCTTGCCTGCATGTAAAGGAACAAACCAATGCAGAAGCTGGAGGAAGAGGCAGAGGAGGCAGTGCTTGTCAGGGCAGTGGCTGAAGAGGCCGTCGACGCAGGGCTTCTTGTCGTGCAGCTGGATGGCGTAGACGAAGGCCTCCACCAGCTGCTGCTCTGCTGAAATTAAGAAAAATTTTTAAATGGCCCAAGACATGCAGGCAAGCATCGATACAGCAAAGGCTAGGGGTGCAGCACGAATTTTCACTTAAGTGGGCCTCGTCTACACTGCCTGCCTCAGACTACTCTGGCCAACGAAGCTTGCCTGCATGTAAAGGAACAAACCAATGCAGAAGCTGGAGGAAGAGGCAGAGGAGGCGGTGCTTGTCAGGGCAGTGGCTGAAGAGGCCGTCGACGCAGGGCTTCTTGTCGTGCAGCTGGCTGGCGTAGACGAAGGCCTCCACCAGCTGCTGCTCTGCTGAAATTAAGAAAAAATTTTAAATGGCCCAAGACATGCAGACAAGCATCGATACAGCAAAGGCTAGGGGTGCAGCACGAATTTTCACTTAAGTGGGCCTCGTCTACACTGCCTGCCTCAGACTACTCTGGCCAACGAAGCTTGCCTGCATGTAAAGGAACAAACCAATGCAGAAGCTGGAGGAAGAGGCAGAGGAGGCGGTGCTTGTCAGGGCAGTGGCTGAAGAGGCCGTCGACGCAGGGCTTCTTGTCGTGCAGCTGGCTGGCGTAGACGAAGGCCTCCACCAGCTGCTGCTCTGCTGAAATTAAGAAAAAATTTTAAATGGCCCAAGACATGCAGGCAAGCATCGATACAGCAAAGGCTAGGGGTGCAGCACGAAATTTCACTTAAGTGGGCCTCGTCTACACTGCCTGCCTCAGACTACTCTGGCCAACGAAGCTTGCCTGCATGTAAAGGAACAAACCAATGCAGAAGCTGGAGGAAGAGGCAGAGGAGGCGGTGCTTGTCAGGGCAGTGGCTGAAGAGGCCGTCGACGCAGGGCTTCTTGTCGTGCAGCTGGCTGGCGTAGACGAAGGCCTCCACCAGCTGCTGCTCTGCTGAAATTAAGAAAAAATTTTAAATGGCCCAAGACATGCAGGCAAGCATCGATACAGCAAAGGCTAGGGGTGCAGCACGAAATTTCACTTAAGTGGGCCTCGTCTACACTGCCTGCCTCAGACTACTCTGGCCAACGAAGCTTGCCTGCATGTAAAGGAACAAACCAATGCAGAAGCTGGAGGAAGAGGCAGAGGAGGCGGTGCTTGTCAGGGCAGTGGCTGAAGAGGCCGTCGACGCAGGGCTTCTTGTCGTGCAGCTGGCTGGCGTAGACAAAGGCCTCCACCAGCTGCTGCTCTGCTGAAATTAAGAAAAAATTTTAAATGGCCCAAGACATGCAGGCAAGCATCGATACAGCAAAGGCTAGGGGTGCAGCACGAAATTTCACTTAAGTGGGCCTCGTCTACACTGCCTGCCTCAGACTACTCTGGCCAACGAAGCTTGCCTGCATGTAAAGGAACAAACCAATGCAGAAGCTGGAGGAAGAGGCAGAGGAGGCGGTGCTTGTCAGGGCAGTGGCTGAAGAGGCCGTCGACGCAGGGCTTCTTGTCGTGCAGCTGGCTGGCGTAGACGAAGGCCTCCACCAGCTGCTGCTCTGCTGAAATTAAGAAAAAATTTTAAATGGCCCAAGACATGCAGGCAAGCATCGATACAGCAAAGGCTAGGGGTGCAGCACGAAATTTCACTTAAGTGGGCCTCGTCTACACTGCCTGCCTCAGACTACTCTGGCCAACGAAGCTTGCCTGCATGTAAAGGAACAAACCAATGCAGAAGCTGGAGGAAGAGGCAGAGGAGGCGGTGCTTGTCAGGGCAGTGGCTGAAGAGGCCGTCGACGCAGGGCTTCTTGTCGTGCAGCTGGCTGGCGTAGACGAAGGCCTCCACCAGCTGCTGCTCTGCTGAAATTAAGAAAAAATTTTAAATGGCCCAAGACATGCAGGCAAGCATCGATACAGCAAAGGCTAGGGGTGCAGCACGAAATTTCACTTAAGTGGGCCTCGTCTACACTGCCTGCCTCAGACTACTCTGGCCAACGAAGCTTGCCTGCATGTAAAGGAACAAACCAATGCAGAAGCTGGAGGAAGAGGCAGAGGAGGCGGTGCTTGTCAGGGCAGTGGCTGAAGAGGCCGTCGACGCAGGGCTTCTTGTCGTGCAGCTGGCTGGCGTAGACGAAGGCCTCCACCAGCTGCTGCTCTGCTGAAATTAAGAAAAAATTTTAAATGGCCCAAGACATGCAGGCAAGCATCGATACAGCAAAGGCTAGGGGTGCAGCACGAAATTTCACTTAAGTGGGCCTCGTCTACACTGCCTGCCTCAGACTACTCTGGCCAACGAAGCTTGCCTGCATGTAAAGGAACAAACCAATGCAGAAGCTGGAGGAAGAGGCAGAGGAGGCGGTGCTTGTCAGGGCAGTGGCTGAAGAGGCCGTCGACGCAGGGCTTCTTGTCGTGCAGCTGGCTGGCGTAGACGAAGGCCTCCACCAGCTGCTGCTCTGCTGAAATTAAGAAAAAATTTTAAATGGCCCAAGACATGCAGACAAGCATCGATACAGCAAAGGCTAGGGGTGCAGCACGAATTTTCACTTAAGTGGGCCTCGTCTACACTGCCTGCCTCAGACTACTCTGGCCAACGAAGCTTGCCTGCATGTAAAGGAACAAACCAATGCAGAAGCTGGAGGAAGAGGCAGAGGAGGCGGTGCTTGTCAGGGCAGTGGCTGAAGAGGCCGTCGACGCAGGGCTTCTTGTCGTGCAGCTGGCTGGCGTAGACGAAGGCCTCCACCAGCTGCTGCTCTGCTGAAATTAAGAAAAAATTTTAAATGGCCCAAGACATGCAGGCAAGCATCGATACAGCAAAGGCTAGGGGTGCAGCACGAAATTTCACTTAAGTGGGCCTCGTCTACACTGCCTGCCTCAGACTACTCTGGCCAACGAAGCTTGCCTGCATGTAAAGGAACAAACCAATGCAGAAGCTGGAGGAAGAGGCAGAGGAGGCGGTGCTTGTCAGGGCAGTGGCTGAAGAGGCCGTCGACGCAGGGCTTCTTGTCGTGCAGCTGGCTGGCGTAGACGAAGGCCTCCACCAGCTGCTGCTCTGCTGAAATTAAGAAAAAATTTTAAATGGCCCAAGACATGCAGGCAAGCATCGATACAGCAAAGGCTAGGGGTGCAGCACGAAATTTCACTTAAGTGGGCCTCGTCTACACTGCCTGCCTCAGACTACTCTGGCCAACGAAGCTTGCCTGCATGTAAAGGAACAAACCAATGCAGAAGCTGGAGGAAGAGGCAGAGGAGGCGGTGCTTGTCAGGGCAGTGGCTGAAGAGGCCGTCGACGCAGGGCTTCTTGTCGTGCAGCTGGCTGGCGTAGACGAAGGCCTCCACCAGCTGCTGCTCTGCTGAAATTAAGAAAAAATTTTAAATGGCCCAAGACATGCAGGCAAGCATCGATACAGCAAAGGCTAGGGGTGCAGCACGAAATTTCACTTAAGTGGGCCTCGTCTACACTGCCTGCCTCAGACTACTCTGGCCAACGAAGCTTGCCTGCATGTAAAGGAACAAACCAATGCAGAAGCTGGAGGAAGAGGCAGAGGAGGCGGTGCTTGTCAGGGCAGTGGCTGAAGAGGCCGTCGACGCAGGGCTTCTTGTCGTGCAGCTGGCTGGCGTAGACGAAGGCCTCCACCAGCTGCTGCTCTGCTGAAATTAAGAAAAAATTTTAAATGGCCCAAGACATGCAGGCAAGCATCGATACAGCAAAGGCTAGGGGTGCAGCACGAAATTTCACTTAAGTGGGCCTCGTCTACACTGCCTGCCTCAGACTACTCTGGCCAACGAAGCTTGCCTGCATGTAAAGGAACAAACCAATGCAGAAGCTGGAGGAAGAGGCAGAGGAGGCGGTGCTTGTCAGGGCAGTGGCTGAAGAGGCCGTCGACGCAGGGCTTCTTGTCGTGCAGCTGGCTGGCGTAGACGAAGGCCTCCACCAGCTGCTGCTCTGCTGAAATTAAGAAAAAATTTTAAATGGCCCAAGACATGCAGGCAAGCATCGATACAGCAAAGGCTAGGGGTGCAGCACGAAATTTCACTTAAGTGGGCCTCGTCTACACTGCCTGCCTCAGACTACTCTGGCCAACGAAGCTTGCCTGCATGTAAAGGAACAAACCAATGCAGAAGCTGGAGGAAGAGGCAGAGGAGGCGGTGCTTGTCAGGGCAGTGGCTGAAGAGGCCGTCGACGCAGGGCTTCTTGTCGTGCAGCTGGCTGGCGTAGACGAAGGCCTCCACCAGCTGCTGCTCTGCTGAAATTAAGAAAAAATTTTAAATGGCCCAAGACATGCAGGCAAGCATCGATACAGCAAAGGCTAGGGGTGCAGCACGAAATTTCACTTAAGTGGGCCTCGTCTACACTGCCTGCCTCAGACTACTCTGGCCAACGAAGCTTGCCTGCATGTAAAGGAACAAACCAATGCAGAAGCTGGAGGAAGAGGCAGAGGAGGCGGTGCTTGTCAGGGCAGTGGCTGAAGAGGCCGTCGACGCAGGGCTTCTTGTCGTGCAGCTGGCTGGCGTAGACGAAGGCCTCCACCAGCTGCTGCTCTGCTGAAATTAAGAAAAAATTTTAAATGGCCCAAGACATGCAGGCAAGCATCGATACAGCAAAGGCTAGGGGTGCAGCACGAAATTTCACTTAAGTGGGCCTCGTCTACACTGCCTGCCTCAGACTACTCTGGCCAACGAAGCTTGCCTGCATGTAAAGGAACAAACCAATGCAGAAGCTGGAGGAAGAGGCAGAGGAGGCGGTGCTTGTCAGGGCAGTGGCTGAAGAGGCCGTCGACGCAGGGCTTCTTGTCGTGCAGCTGGCTGGCGTAGACGAAGGCCTCCACCAGCTGCTGCTCTGCTGAAATTAAGAAAAAATTTTAAATGGCCCAAGACATGCAGGCAAGCATCGATACAGCAAAGGCTAGGGGTGCAGCACGAAATTTCACTTAAGTGGGCCTCGTCTACACTGCCTGCCTCAGACTACTCTGGCCAACGAAGCTTGCCTGCATGTAAAGGAACAAACCAATGCAGAAGCTGGAGGAAGAGGCAGAGGAGGCGGTGCTTGTCAGGGCAGTGGCTGAAGAGGCCGTCGACGCAGGGCTTCTTGTCGTGCAGCTGGCTGGCGTAGACGAAGGCCTCCACCAGCTGCTGCTCTGCTGAAATTAAGAAAAAATTTTAAATGGCCCAAGACATGCAGGCAAGCATCGATACAGCAAAGGCTAGGGGTGCAGCACGAAATTTCACTTAAGTGGGCCTCGTCTACACTGCCTGCCTCAGACTACTCTGGCCAACGAAGCTTGCCTGCATGTAAAGGAACAAACCAATGCAGAAGCTGGAGGAAGAGGCAGAGGAGGCGGTGCTTGTCAGGGCAGTGGCTGAAGAGGCCGTCGACGCAGGGCTTCTTGTCGTGCAGCTGGCTGGCGTAGACGAAGGCCTCCACCAGCTGCTGCTCTGCTGAAATTAAGAAAAAATTTTAAATGGCCCAAGACATGCAGGCAAGCATCGATACAGCAAAGGCTAGGGGTGCAGCACGAAATTTCACTTAAGTGGGCCTCGTCTACACTGCCTGCCTCAGACTACTCTGGCCAACGAAGCTTGCCTGCATGTAAAGGAACAAACCAATGCAGAAGCTGGAGGAAGAGGCAGAGGAGGCGGTGCTTGTCAGGGCAGTGGCTGAAGAGGCCGTCGACGCAGGGCTTCTTGTCGTGCAGCTGGCTGGCGTAGACGAAGGCCTCCACCAGCTGCTGCTCTGCTGAAATTAAGAAAAAATTTTAAATGGCCCAAGACATGCAGGCAAGCATCGATACAGCAAAGGCTAGGGGTGCAGCACGAAATTTCACTTAAGTGGGCCTCGTCTACACTGCCTGCCTCAGACTACTCTGGCCAACGAAGCTTGCCTGCATGTAAAGGAACAAACCAATGCAGAAGCTGGAGGAAGAGGCAGAGGAGGCGGTGCTTGTCAGGGCAGTGGCTGAAGAGGCCGTCGACGCAGGGCTTCTTGTCGTGCAGCTGGCTGGCGTAGACGAAGGCCTCCACCAGCTGCTGCTCTGCTGAAATTAAGAAAAAATTTTAAATGGCCCAAGACATGCAGGCAAGCATCGATACAGCAAAGGCTAGGGGTGCAGCACGAAATTTCACTTAAGTGGGCCTCGTCTACACTGCCTGCCTCAGACTACTCTGGCCAACGAAGCTTGCCTGCATGTAAAGGAACAAACCAATGCAGAAGCTGGAGGAAGAGGCAGAGGAGGCGGTGCTTGTCAGGGCAGTGGCTGAAGAGGCCGTCGACGCAGGGCTTCTTGTCGTGCAGCTGGCTGGCGTAGACGAAGGCCTCCACCAGCTGCTGCTCTGCTGAAATTAAGAAAAAATTTTAAATGGCCCAAGACATGCAGGCAAGCATCGATACAGCAAAGGCTAGGGGTGCAGCACGAAATTTCACTTAAGTGGGCCTCGTCTACACTGCCTGCCTCAGACTACTCTGGCCAACAAAGCTTGCCTGCATGTAAAGGAACAAACCAATGCAGAAGCTGGAGGAAGAGGCAGAGGAGGCAGAGCTTGTCAGAGCAGTGGCTGAAGAGGCCGTCGCAATGGCAGAGGAGGCAGTCGATGCAGGATATCTAAACTGCTATGCTCCTATGGACACCAATGAGACATGTGATTAACCAATTGAGATAATTTTAAATATAAATCTGATTAACTTTTGTGTATTCTAACCTTTCATGCAACATTAAAGTAACCAGTTATTCAAAAACCCCTGCTTTGTTCAGCGCATGTAACGAGAGAAAATTGGTTGATCAGTCTAAGTATCTAGGTATAATGGTAAATTCTTCACAGCAGCAATGCCAGCGCAGGACAAAGGAGCACTTTTAGGAGCTTTTGCACTGAAAATCGGTTATATCTCCTGCTGGTCGTGTTTGCGGTGGCCTACGACGCTTCTCTGACCTACGGTAGATAATATTGTCCCATTGCTTGTGTACAAATTATTATTGAAAATTCGCTTTAATTCTGGAGATATTTGCAAAAACGTGAAATGGTGGGAAAATTAAAATCTTTAGGGCAACAGGGCTGTTTGGGCTTTTTTGATCTTTTACGACATTTATTGAATAGATCGAGAAAAACAAATCTATATAAATAATTGCAAATATAGAAATGACGCATAAAAAGACATACTTTGCTTAACTAAAACATATTACGACGATACTTTTCAGGTTTGCAAATCCTTTTTTGAAGCGCTTTGCTTTATTTTAGATAATGAATCGTAATCGCCTTTTGAATCGTAATTTATTCTGGAAGCAGAGCACTTTGGGCTGGCAAATGCACTTGAAGTAGATAGATGCAGGAGCACGGAAGAAGGCAATGAAAGACAGGGGAGGATATCGCAGGTAAGGTAGGCTGTGAATTGCACAGAGCAAATAGGCTATCACATCAGTCATTGCAACTGGTCCCCAACATTGCATCATAAAAAGGAAAATGGAGAAGCAATAAAATGTGCCTACACCGGAAGAAGTGAAACAGGGGTCCCAGGTTATGAAACGCGAAACGAAGTGAAAAGGTAAGTCTATGAACCGAGATGCAACTCGGACTGGCCTCTCTCACTCAGCGACTACAAACTTCAATTGCCAGAAAAAATGGAGAAGAAGTACCGAGCTTATAGTCTGCGTATGTCTGTCACCGAATGCCCCCCTTGTAGCGCGCCCTTGTACAGCCCAATCTGCTTGCACCAATTCAGAGAACAACTGCTCGCGGTTCCGGCCTATTTTTCTGGGCTACTCGCTGCCGTCGCCAAACTTTTCACTCTCCACCCTGGAATATGACAACTTTTAAGAGGAGAGATGGAATGGTTAGAGGACAAGCGGTACCTCTCCAAGACCTCCTCCATGTAGAGACGGTCCAAGTGCGGGTCCAGTCCGGCGCCCCAAACTGCCGCTCCGGCGGTGATCAATTTCTCTCGCGTGGCCTCCACCGGCTTCCGGCCCAGTGCCGCCAGCGCCGTCCCCGTCCACTCCTCCACATGCTGCAGCAATGCCCCTCATCCATTGACGCCCTCTGGAGCCCTGAAAGGGGGCGCCTCACATGATGCGCTTGGATGGGCACGCAGAGGAGGTCCAGGTTGACGCCCATCTTCTGGCTCCACACCTCGCAGTCCAGGCCTCTGGGCAGCTCCCTGCAGGTGATTGGTTGGAGGTTATATTGGAGGGGATATGGGAGGGCTAGGGGGATGGACTCTGGTTTCCTGGGCGCCGATCGGAAGCGCTTGTCGTTGGAGTGGTGCGGGCTTTTGTTCCCTGCAGATGATCCACTGGAGGCGCTGGAGGAGGCGGGACCGGGCGGAGAGGCGCTGCTGGTGGAAGTCATCGGCTCAGTCTCTATCGTCTCCTCGCCCTTCTCCTCCGCCTCCGCGCTGTCCTCCTTCTGCAATCAAGAGTCATTTCATCCGCTTTCAAACCTAGGAAGGCAGGTGCCTGCATTCAAAAAATTTTGCAAACGATTGCTGAAAAAGTTTCTAATTTATCCTAAATCCAGATTTTACGCCACTATTCAAGAAATGCAAGCCTCTAAAACACTCAAAAACTGCCTCCTAAACTGACTTGATTTAACATAAATACTATTTGAAATCCAGTTTTTGAGTGCTTTAGAGCCCTGCATTTCTTGAAAAGTCGTGTAAAACCTAGATTTAGGATAAATTAGAAATTTTGTTAACAATCGTTTACCAAATTTCTGAAAAACCTACATGGTTGTTGAAGGCGTATAGCGTTCCGCTGTCCAGTCTCGGCGACAGCTGGGCAGCCTCCGGCGCCGCGGCATTGAGCAGCTGCGGATTCAGCCGCACCGGAGCATTCCCTCGCTTCCGCTTGTTCACGGGCGGCGCCAGGCTGGACGAATTGGGCGACGAAGCCGCGGCTGCCAGCGCAGAGGCCGAGGAGGAGGCTGCAGCAGCTGCTGCCAACTGGGCCTGCACCTGCTGCAGGAGCCCCAGCGGCGGCGTCGTCATGCCCACGCTCACGGTCGGCGGCATCCTGGGAGGAGTAGGCAAGGTTGAGGGTAGGAGAGGGGCGGTAAGGGGAGGGAAGGTGAACGGGAGGTTGGGGAAGACTTTGGAGACGCGGAAGGAGCTCTTGCGCTCGCCGCCGGCGATGCTGGGCGCCAGCAGGCCGGCCAGCCCGTTCCCGTTCAGCTGGGCTGGCGCTGGAGGAGGTGTGGGGGTGGCTGGGGTTGTTCCGGTTCCAGGCGCTAGCAGTCCGTTGCCGCCTTGGCTGATCTTCCAGGACCTGAGAGAGGGGAGAGTCTTGATTCTTGGCCTAGAGGATGGAGTAGAGGAGGAGGAGAAGAAAGAGGAAGAGAAGGTGGAGGAGGAGGAGACCCAAAGAAGGCCTGTAGCAGCGTCATCATGGCGTTCGTCTTGGCGTTGATCTCGGTGACGGCGGCGATGAGCTGGTGAAACACCGCGCACTGGCTCGGCGCCTCGCACCAGTCCACGGCCCCATCTAATGGGCTTCGTCCGCCTCCATTCTGTCTTCCGCCCGCAGCTGTCGGCTGCTGAGCAGCATTCAAAGCCTTCTCCGGACTCCGCCGAGCCTCCGTCTTCACCTCCGCCTCGGCCCTTTCCGAGTTGCGCTCCCCTCCTACGGCCTCCGGATGATGAGAGGAGGCCAAGAATGGGGGGAGTTTGGGACAGACCGTCCTCCAGGTCCAAGTCTGAGGCGGCGAGGGGGCTGGCGCGGTTGGCGAGGGAGGCTTGGAAGTAGGCTTGCAGAGGGTCGGGGAGGCTGGCTGCTGAGACGCCTATAGCACCGCTGGCTTCCCCCACGGCCTTGCTCGCCTCCGCACTGCCTGCAAACAGCCGTCAGTCTTTTTTATCTTATTCAATTTTCCCGCGGCACCCATTCAGCGGCTAATCTGAGACTGTCTAGTTCTGAGATACTCGCGGAATGCAATTCAATCGTTCTAGACTGCCTATCAGAGCCATAGAGGAGAGGCCTGCTCACGCATCTTGCGCTGTATAGAGGGCGCCTGCGGCGAGGCGTCCACTCCGGGCGGCAGGGCAGCGGAGATCGATCGCAGCGGCAGCGGGGAGCAGTGCGGATGGTGTCCCAGGTCCGGGTTCCGGCTCAGCTGCCCGCTGCGCACGATCATCGTAGCGATTCGGGCATCCGGAGGAGCTCTGGCTGCAGCCGGTAGGCCGAGGCCTCGCTTCAGGCGCATGCAGGAGCGACAGCGCCAGTAGGTGTAGGAGGCGGCTTTGTTGAGGCGGTGGAAGGAGAAGACGAAGGCTGTGCCGGGGCTGGAGGGGGAGGGGGCCAGTAAGACTGGGTGCCGGCCTTCCTCCACGTTCAGGTAGCTGGCGGGCCCGAAGCAGAGCGAGTCGTCGTCGGCCATCCGGCTGTTGCTTGGCAGGAAGGGAGTTGGGAGGTTGGAGGTTGGAGGAGGGGGAAAGGAGGGCAGGAGTGGAGTGGGTGTGTTGCAGTGGGAGGGAAGGGGGGTGAAAAGAAGGAGGGCTGTTGTTCTTGGAGGGTTTTGCGCTCAGGTACCGGCTCCTTTAAGGGGGTGGAGGGGGTACGCAGGCCATGTACACAGGTGGCGGGGATGAGGAGGGTGAGGGTTGGTGCAGGGAGGGGGGAGGGGAGGCGAGAGAAGTGGTTGGGGTTGAGATAGGAGGCAGTTTTGGCGAAAGAAAGTCTGAGGCAAGGTTCTTCATTGATCACGGATATACAACACTCCTCGATGCACGCTGGGGACCCACACGCGTGGGGCGCAAGAAACACACCAGCCCCCACCCTCACACCTCTCCAGTTTTCCGCAGCACATTCTCAGTAACTACCACTGCCTCACTGCGAACCTCACCACCATTCCCCCCGCCCCGAAGGAACCTGCCGCCAAGGGCTTCCCTGGCCGCACCCTTCCCAGAACCCTAGAGCAGCAGTTGGGACCCATAGATCTCGCCTCGGCCACTGGCTTCCAAGAAGAATGGTGCAAGGACTAAAAGTAGTCAGGGTACCTGCACTGACGACACCGAGCAGCGGCAGGGAAGGCTTGGGCAGGGGCTGAGCTGGGGCCACCGGTGGGGGGCGGTTCTTAGAGCCGCGACTCTCCTGCGGCGTATGGTTGTGCCCGATGTGCGAGCGCTTAATCACCCGCCCGTTCTTGACGTGGAGCCGTGCCAGACAGTGGAGGTCGCGTCGTTTGCAGCGCCAGATCTCGCCGACCTTGCCGGCGGAGTGGTAGGTGTAGAGGTAGCCGTCGGCGTCCTGGAAGAGGGGCCGGTTCCGCTGGGTGGCGATGTAGCCGGACTCCACGGCCAAGGCCATCCTCTGGCTGCTGGTGGAAGGAGAGGAGGAGGGGAGGGACGAGGGCGAGAAGGGGGAAGGACGAGTGAGGTGGGAGGGGAGGGGGAGGTGGTGGGGGTGGGATGTGTCTGGACGTGTCTGGGGAGCAGGAGCCCTTATCCGCCTGGCACAGTGCGAGGTCCTCACACCCGGACAAGGCGCCGCCCTCTCTTCTTCTTTCCCATTCCAACCCCCTCACCGCCCATCCCCTCCCCCTCCCAACCCCTTCTGTCCTCCTCTGCCCCCGCCCCACCTGTCCCCCTCCTTTCCTCCCCCGCCCTCCGCGCACTCAGAGACCCCGGCCCCCCTTGAGCGGCCAAAACTCTTCTGCCTGTTACAGACGGGGCAAAGACCATCGGCCTTTCCCTTCTCTCCCCCTTCCCAGCAACGCCCCCTCCATTTCTATGGCGGAAGGAGGAGGGGGGTGCAAAGACGCGAGGCCGGGCGCATTACAAAACCACGGCGGGGCCTCTAACCCCCTTTCCTCCTCCGTCAGCCCTCCTGGTCACCCCTGCGCCCCTCTGCCCTCCCGGCCTAACCCCCGCATACCATCTTCACCATCCCCTCCTGCCCTCTGCCTCCTTTCCAATGTCCCCCCTCTGCACCCCCTTCATGCCTCCTGAGACCCGCAGGCTGGCCGCTGGGATCGTAATGGATGCGCCCTGGCCTGGCCTCCTCCTGGCAGGGAGTCCCCCTTTCCTTCCACCGCCCACCTTCCTTCCCACCTCACACTTCCACAGCCCCACACCAAATCGGGCACGCACACACACTGCCCGAGGGGGGCACCACAGCCTCTTCTTCGCCTCCTTCCCACCATCTGGCCCTCTCTCTAGGCGGGGCCTTCCCCAACTTTTCTCCAGCCCATCTCTGCCGCCCCACTTCCCACCCTTCCGTTATGTGCCCGCCCATGTTCACCAGCGAAGCATCCGAAGGTCTTGCAGAGGAGCGATATTCCAGGAATGAGCGTTCGGGAACAGGCTGTGTGGAGGAGAAGGGAGGTGGTGTGGAGGGAGGAATGCGGGTGATAAAGCGAGGCGTGTGCTCGTTTGTCTCGCCCTGCCCCAGCGGCCAGTGCGCTGGCGGCCGATGTGTGCGCGAAACAAAGACCGCCCCGGCCGAATGGCAAGGCCAGGCAATACCTGATTCCCCCATCTTCGCCTCCTCCCACCCGCCCTAAACTCACCCCCTCTAAAGCCTGCTACGGAACGTTCATGCCTCAGCCTGTCCAGCCCGCCATTGCCTAGCCAGCTTACCCTCTCCAGTACAAGTCCCCTTAAGAATCCAGCAAACTAAAGCGAACACTGGCAGGAAGGAGGAAGTAAGGAGGAAGTAAGGAGGAAGCAGGAAGTTGGCTCATTTTATTGTAATCTTGGATAAACGCCAATGGGCACTTAGAGTGGGCAAAACATGAAATTATGTGCTATTCAGTGGCATGGGAACATATCGCTATGCTCTCGAAAAACAGCTTATGTCAACATTCGTGCTAAACTTGGATTACATTTCTGAAGATTCCTAAACTTTCTCACCTTCCTCAACGCATGAAAATTGTAAAATTCTGTTAAACTTTGATGGCGTTTCTGAAAATTCCTAAACATTCTCACCCTCCTCAATGCATGAAACTTTTACAATTTTCATCGAGTGCCATCTGCCATGCATGGGTGCAAACGCCGTAAAGCGACGCCGTTTTCATCAAGTGCCATACATGGGTGCGGAGGATATATACATAATTTATAGATCCATTTCTATTGATTTAGTCACTGAACCGAATTCTTGATGAGACACCAAAGCTGTCCAGAACTCATCAGGAGTAGGACCACGCCAGTACCGAATTGAACACAAAGCACAGTCTAGTGTTCTCGAAAAGGTTCTCGACGCCAGGCTAGGCCAAGGGTACCTCTGAGAAGCGAGGCGATGTTGTGGGTGATGTGGGGCGGGAGCTGGGGAGGCAGCGGGGATGGCGGAGTGTTGGGCAGGGAGCGGAGGGCCTCCATCATCTCCGCATTCCGCTTCAGCACCAACGCATTCAGGCTCTTGGGCAGCTTCGCAGCCGTACTCTTCAACCGATACGCTTCTGATTTGCATAGCTCTATAGCTTCTGCATCTCCCAGCTATTAATGTATGCAGACGAGTTTCTAGTTTCCGGCTCTAGCGCTCACAGCAAAGGGGTCGATGAAGTTTTATGGTTCTCTAAAATTCAGCTCAACTTACTCTCATCTGAACCAAGTTGGGCTTTACCGGCAGAAGAGTTGGGGATTCCATCAAATTTAGCTTCAATGCCAGTCAAAGAGGCATAGAGGCATAGCCAAGTACCTGGGAAGGCTGCCGCCGCGGAGGCTGCGGATTGAGGCTCTCCCAGCCGCTCTGCCGCATCCCGTAGGGGCAGGAGTGGGAGGAGACCATCTTCGGCTGGTCGTAGGACAGACTCGTATGCAGCCGCCCCTTACATCCGCTCTTGGAGCAGCGCCAGTAGAGCTGGCCCCGCTCCGAGTTCCCGCCCACCGGCCGGTACTTGAGGCCGCGGAAGTAGATGTTCTCCCGCCCGTTCACCTGGACCTCGTATCGGACGCTGCCCTCAGCCTGCCCGCCGTTGCCCTCTCCGCCGCCCGTCTCCGTGTCCATCATTCCTCCTCCTCTGGCTGGAAGCTGGTGGAGGGAGAGTAGGAGGTAGGGGGGTGGAAGAGGGCGCGGGTAAAGAAGTGAACCGGAGCCACGTCTAATGAACTGACCGGCTGTGGAGGGAAGGGCCGGGGCTGTGGGGAATGTGGAGGGGGTATCGACGGCAGTGTGGCTGGGTGATATCGGAGGCAGAAGGGCTGGGGGGGATATCAGGCTCCGCGCGATGCAATATGGGCGGAGGGGGGAGCTGGGAGGGGTTAATGGCGGGGTCTAGGAATAGGGGGGAGGGGGTGCAGAGAACGGCCAGGGGGCCAGGGCGCTGCTGTGGGTGGATCGTTGGCTTTGACCGTTTGACCGTAAGTGCGGGGGTTGGAAGGGTGGGGGGCGTCGGAGGCACCGGGGAGGGTTGCTGGGAGGGGTAGGCGTTTGATGGACTGAGGAGTGGGTGGAAGGGAAGTTAGGGGGGCGAGAAGGCAGGGTGGGGTGGAGTAGCGGAGGGAGGGCGCTGGAGGGCTGGAGGTGACGCGCCCGAGCGCGTGATGAGGGGAAGAACAATGGTGTGTGGCCGGAGAGAGAGCGCGCAGTGCATATGAGGTGGACGGGGGTGGGTGCGGGAGGGGGGGGGAATTAAAACGGGGCGGCCGAGGCCGGTGGGGCAGTGTGGCAGTGTGGGGTAGAGGGGGTTGGAGGGGTAGATGGAGGGGGAGGGAGGGCGTAGAAGGCTGAGGATAAGGGGTGGCTGGAAATCAGGCCGTAATGGGGCCTGTCTCGCTCACTTCTCCCGCCAGTGGCCAGTGCGCTGGACAGTTAAGGGATTCCTCCTCCACGCGTCCAGCCTCTGATATGGGGGGAGGCCGGCCTGAGCATTACAAGGCGAGAGCCGTGGAGATGCGAGGCGGCGGTGGACGCGGGGGGAGCCGTAGACGGCTGGCATCGGGCGGCGGGGGCTCAAGGCGGAATGGGAGGGTGTAAAGGGCACGCTCTCCTTTTGTCTTTCCCTCCAAACGGTGCCCGGTGCCTGGTGCCAGGACTGGCCCCCGTCACTCCATGACACCCTCCGACTCCAACCACCGCCTTTATGTCCTCCTTTATTCGCCTCTCATCAAAGTGCTCTGCAAATTGCTCGAAACCATGCTTGATTCTGTGGTAGCTTCTTTTGCCGTTCGTCTGAATCGAATTGAGCAGACTAGTTGCACTGGAAGCAAAGCGTGGGTATGAGATGAAGATTCAGGCCAGAAGTTGTGGGAGGAAGATGGTTCACATGCTAATGCAGGTCCTCATGGGTCTTACCCGCCACTTACAGTTTCTGCTAGCATTGATAGCTTCTAAAATGATTTCAACTATTTTTATCCTCCTTGCTTGCTCTTGGGCCGCTACTTCATTTCTTTTTTCCTGTCAGTGAGAGTTGATGAGTGTAATGAGTGGGATATGAGGTGGAATAGGAGTGAAGGCGTCTTTCCAAGGCAAGCCCCCGAGCAAGGGCTGGGAAGCCGCAGAAGCTCGTGCCATGGAGGCCAAGGTTTCCTCTAAATATATGCTACTTAATCTCCGTGTTTTGCAAACCAACCACACCTGCTTTGACGCGGAATTTAGGGCAGATTTCTAGATAATTAAAAAACAGGCCAACAAGTGAGGTCTAACAAAATTTTTAGTTTTTTTGCGCAAAAGCCTTGTGCTCAAATTTAAGTTGGCTACGAGATTACTTATACATTATTGGTTATTTGCGGACTGACACCCGCCCATGAAGGATATTTGGCAACAAATAAACCTGCGACACGTCACTAAATTTAATAATATTGTGGAAATCTGTTTGTGTTTAATACGCGGTCGAAAATTTTTGACAAATAAAAAGGATCGTTTGAGCTTCTCGCTTTCCACCAAAATGTTTTGTTAATATAAGTTTTTAAAATGCTAATAAATAATATGATCTTGAGATATTTTTTGGGGGATATATTTTCAGATACTGAAAGTTTTTATGCGAAACAACCTGGGACCAACTGTCAAGTCTCAAAAAAATAAAAGTGAAGTAAGTGAACGCATCTAATCTCCAAGAAGGAGCAATGTATGATTTGAGATCCGACGGAAAAGTAGTCATAGAACTGGTGCTGAGTGTACAAAGCTTTCCGGATTCTCAAGCCGATCTATTAAAAGATGCTATCACGGCATATGTTACCAGTAATTGCACCTCTTTGGCATTCATTTTCCAGCTATTTGAGATTATATTTAGAAAGTGGAGCCTCTCTACCAGTCGTCGTGTTCAAAATCATGCCAGACGCTGCTTCATCCACAGGCAGTTCCGGGAAGAGTACCTCTGCGACAACCAAAGCCACAACCGCAAAGACCACATCCAAAAATGCACCTAAACCCTAGAAATTTCACAATAAACAGCTATATAAGTGGGGACGTAAGAGTGATTTTGTCGCCAATTGAAAGAGTAGCAAAGAATGGATAAGAGTGGTGCCAGGCGCTGTAGAGGAATTAACTTGTTTTATGTGGAAGCCACGTGCATTCCAAACACCCCCGCAAAAGTCCAGCTGCATATTGTACCTGTTCTCTTAGGTTTTTGCACAGATCGCTGTCCAACTTTCCGCTTAGGCTCCCTGCATTCCAGGGGCGGTTATAGGATTTAAGTTTGGGGGTGGGGACTTGGGCCAGAAATTTTTCTGTATCTGCACCATGCGCACAACAATTTTTTTTGGAAATGCAATTTAGATGACTAAATTTTTCCCCTCTGACCATTTCGGGGGGATGGAATTCCCCTTCACCCCAAAATCCGTTCGGGGGGACCCCCCTTTTTCCCCCTTTATCCACCCCAGCTGCATTCCCTTTTATCGTTTTTCACCAATGCAGTCCGATCATTCAAACAATCCACTGAGCTCGTCTGACCACCAAGCATGAACTCTTTGGACTGCCCGCGGAAGTCATTCAAGGAATCCGATCCATGACACCCTCAACTACAGCATTCCATGACACGCTCGTGAATTTAACTCTTTTCACCCGTACTCTTTTCACCCGCAACTCAAACTTAAAGCAAAGCGTGGGTATGAGGCCAGAAATCATGAAAGTAAGATTGTTCATATGCTAATGGTGGCCTTCCTAGGGCTCTCCCCTTTCGTCTATCCCATTCAGCTTGCTACAGTTGCCATTGAATATGCTTCCATTCTGGATCATTCTAGCATGCTCTTGGATCACTGGTTAGGTTTTCTCGTTGCTGTCAAAGGCTGAAGCTAATTGAGGGAGGACTGATCGTAGTGCATGGCGGAGCGGGAGTTTCCTTTTCCTTCCAAGGCAAGTCACCGCGCAAGGGCTGGGAGGCCGCTGAGGCGCGTGCTATGGAAGCCAAGGTGCGCTGTTTGGAAGTTTGACTCACAAATCGTTAAATTCTAGTTTTATAAAAAAAACTTTTAACCCTTCTC
>JASANA010007982.1:0-61846 GCA_030248095.1 Ptycholaimellus sp. GST1_10 | reverse complement strand
GAGGAGACCTTGAATGAGCCCAGAGGAAAGCCTGGCTATAACAGCCTTCCGGAGCGGCCGCTGTCTTTGCTGCAGCTGGCAACGGAAGCTGACAGAGAAGTGCAAGAAGCCAGCAGCTGCGGAGACGCAGAGGCATAGTTTAGGCTTATCTCCCACTGCATTCAGGGCATTGGCAGAGGAGACCTTGAATGAGCCCAGAGGAAAGCCTGGTTATGACAGCCTTCGGAGCGGCCGCTGTCTTTGCTGCAGCTGGCAACGGAAGCTGACGAGAGTGCAAGAAGCCAGCAGCTGCGGAGACGCAGAGGCATAGCATTATACACTGCATTCAGGGCACTGGCAGAGGAGACCTTGAATGAGCCCAGAGGAAAGCCTGGTTATGACAGCCTTCGGAGCGGCCGCTGTCTTTGCTGCAGCTGGCGGATTCGGAAGCTGACAGAGAAGTGCAAGAAGCCAGCAGCTGCGGAGACGCAGAGGCATAGTTTAGGCTTTATCTCCCACTACAGCTCAGGGCATTGGCAGAGGAGACCTTGAATGAGCCCAGAGGAAAGCCTGGTTATGACAGCCTTCGGAGCGGCCGCTGTCTTATAATTTAGCTGGCAACGGAAGTTGACGGAGTAGTGCAAGAAGCCAGCAGCTGCGGAGACGCAGAGGCATGGTTTAGGCTTTTTCTCCCACTGCATTCAGGGCATTGGCAAGAAGAGACCTTGAATGAGCCCGAGGAAAGCCTGGTTATGACAGCCTTTAGGAGCGGCCGCTGTCTTTGCTGCAGCTGGCAACGGAAGTGAGAGTGCAAGAAGCCAGCAGCTGCGGAGACGCAGGAGGCGTAGTTCAGGCTTTTTCTCACTGCATTCGGGGCGTTGGCAGAGGAGACCTTGAATGAGCCCAGAAAAAAGCCTGGTTATGACAGCCTTCGGAGCGGCCGCTGTCTTTGCTGCAGCTGGCAACGGAAGCTGACAGAGAGGTGTCGGAGGCCAGCAGCTGCGGAGACGCAGAGGCATAGTTTAGGCTTTTTCTCCCACTGCATTCAGGGCATTGGCAGAGGAGACCTTGAATGAGCCCAGAAAAAAGCCTGGTTATGACAGCCTTCGGAGCGGCCGCTGTCTTTGCTGCAGCTGGCAACGGAAGCTGACCGAGAAGTGCAAGAAGCCAGCAGCTGCGGAGACGCAGAGGCATAGTTTAGGCTTTATCTCCCACTGCATTCAGGGCGTTGGCAGAGGAGACCTTGAATGAGCCCAGAGGAAAGCCTGGATATGACAGCCTTAGGAGCGGCCGCTGTCTTTGCTGCAGCTGGCAATGGAAGCTGACAGAGAAGTGCAAGAAGCCAGCAGCTGCGGAGACGCAGAGGCATAGTTTAGGCTTTTTCTCCCACTGCATTCAGGGCATTGGCGGAGGAGACCTTGAATGAGCCCCAAGGAAAGCCTGGTTATGACAGCCTTAGGAGCGGCCGCTGTCTTTGCTGCAGCTGGCAATGGAATTTGACAGAGAAGTGCAAGAAGCCAGCAGCTGCGGAGACGCAGAGGCATAGTTTAGGCTTTTTCTCCCACTGCGTTGCGGGCGTTGGCAGAGGAGACCTTGAATGAGCCCAGAGGAAAGCCTGGTTATGACAGCCTTAGGATCGGCCGCTGTCTTTGCTGAAGCTGGCAAAGGAATATTAAAGAGAAGTGCAAGAAGCCAGCAGCTGCGGAAAGGCACAGGAATAGTTTAGGTTTTTCTCCCACTGCATTGGCAGAGGAGTCCTTGTATGAGCCCAGAGGAAAGCCTGGTTATGACAGCCTTCGGAGCGGCCGCTGTCTTTGCTGCAGCTGGCAACGGAAGCTGACAGAGAAGTGCAAGAAGCCAGCAGCTGCGGAGACGCAGAGGCATAGTTTAGGCTTTATCTCCCACTGCATTCAGGGCATTGGCAGAGGAGACCTTGAATGAGCCCAGAGGGAAAGCCTGGTTATGACAGCCTTCGGAGCGGCCGCTGTCTTTGCTGCAGCTGGCAACGGAAGCTGACAGAGAAGTGCAAGAAGCCAGCAGCTGCGGAGACGCAGAGGCATAGTTTAGGCTTTATCTCCCACTGCATTCAGGGCATTGGCAGAGGAGACCTTGAATGAGCCCAGAGGAAAGCCTGGTTATGACAGCCTTCGGAGCGGCCGCTGTCTTTGCTGCAGCTGGCAATGGAAGCTGACAGAGAAGTGCAAGAAGCCAGCAGCTGCGGAGACGCAGAGGCATAGTTTAGGCTTTATCTCCCACTGCATTCAGGGCATTGGCAGAGGAGACCTTGAATGAGCCCAGAGGAAAGCCTGGTTATGACAGCCTTCGGAGCGGCCGCTGTCTTTGCTGCAGCTGGCAACGGAAGTTGACAGAGAAGTGCAAGAAGCCAGCAGCTGCGGAGACGCAGAGGCATAGTTTAGGCTCTTTCTCCCACTGCATTCAGGGCATTGGCAGAGGAGACCTTGAATGAGCCCAGAGGAAAGCCTGGTTATGACAGCCTTCGGAGCGGCCGCTGTCTTTGCTGCAGCTGGCAATGGAATTTGACAGAGAAGTGCAAGAAGCCAGCAGCTGCGGAGACGCAGAGGCATAGTTTAGGCTTTTTCTCCCACTGCATTCAGGGCATTGGCATTGGCGCCTTTTTCTCTATTGATGAGGAGACCTTCAATGAGCCCAGAAGAAAGCCTGGTTATGACAGCCTTTGGAGCGGCCGCTGTCTTTGCTGCAGCTGGCAACGGAAGCTGACAGAGAAGTGCAAGAAGCCAGCAGCTGCGGAGACGCAGAGGCATAGTTTAGGCTTTATCTCCCACTGCATTCAGGGCATTGGCAGAGGAGACCTTGAATGAGCCCAGAGGAAAGCCTGGTTATGACAGCCTTCGGAGCGGCCGCTGTCTTTGCTGCAGCTGGCAACGGAAGCTGACAGAGAAGTGCAAGAAGCCAGCAGCTGCGGAGACGCAGAGGCATAGTTTAGGCTTTATCTCCCACTGCATTCAGGGCATTGGCAGAGGAGACCTTGAATGAGCCCAGAGGAAAGCCTGGTTATGACAGCCTTCGGAGCGGCCGCTGTCTTTGCTGCAGCTGGCAATGGAAGCTGACAGAGAAGTGCAAGAAGCCAGCAGCTGCGGAGACGCAGAGGCATAGTTTAGGCTTTTTCTCCCACTGCATTCAGGGCATTGGCAGAGGAGACCTTGAATGAGCCCAGAGGAAAGCCTGGTTATGACAGCCTTCGGAGCGGCCGCTGTCTTTGCTGCAGCTGGCAATGGAATTTGACAGAGAAGTGCAAGAAGCCAGCAGCTGCGGAGACGCAGAGGCATAGTTTAGGCTTTTTCTCCCACTGCATTCAGGGCATTGGCAGAGGAGACCTTGAATGAGCCCAGAGGAAAGCCTGGTTATGACAGCCTTCGGAGCGGCCGCTGTCTTTGCTGCAGCTGGCAATGGAATTTGACAGAGAAGTGCAAGAAGCCAGCAGCTGCGGAGAGGCAGAGGCATAGTTTAGGTTTTTCTCCCACTGCATTCAGGGCATTGGCAGAGGAGACCTTGAATGAGCCCAGAGGAAAGCCTGGTTATGACAGCCTTCGGAGCGGCCGCTGTCTTTGCTGCAGCTGGCAATGGAATTTGACAGAGAAGTGCAAGAAGCCAGCAGCTGCGGAGAGGCAGAGGCATAGTTTAGGTTTTTCTCCCACTGCATTCAGGGCATTGGCAGAGGAGACCTTGAATGAGCCCAGAGGAAAGCCTGGTTATGACAGCCTTCGGAGCGGCCGCTGTCTTTGCTGCAGCTGGCAACGGAAGCTGACAGAGAAGTGCAAGAAGCCAGCAGCTGCGGAGACGCAGAGGCATAGTTTAGGCTTTATCTCCCACTGCATTCAGGGCATTGGCAGAGGAGACCTTGAATGAGCCCAGAGGAAAGCCTGGTTATGACAGCCTTCGGAGCGGCCGCTGTCTTTGCTGCAGCTGGCAACGGAAGCTGACAGAGAAGTGCAAGAAGCCAGCAGCTGCGGAGACGCAGAGGCATAGTTTAGGCTTTATCTCCCACTGCATTCAGGGCATTGGCAGAGGAGACCTTGAATGAGCCCAGAGGAAAGCCTGGTTATGACAGCCTTCGGAGCGGCCGCTGTCTTTGCTGCAGCTGGCAATGGAAGCTGACAGAGAAGTGCAAGAAGCCAGCAGCTGCGGAGACGCAGAGGCATAGTTTAGGCTTTATCTCCCACTGCATTCAGGGCATTGGCAGAGGAGACCTTGAATGAGCCCAGAGGAAAGCCTGGTTATGACAGCCTTCGGAGCGGCCGCTGTCTTTGCTGCAGCTGGCAACGGAAGTTGACAGAGAAGTGCAAGAAGCCAGCAGCTGCGGAGACGCAGAGGCATAGTTTAGGCTTTTTCTCCCACTGCATTCAGGGCATTGGCAGAGGAGACCTTGAATGAGCCCAGAGGAAAGCCTGGTTATGACAGCCTTCGGAGCGGCCGCTGTCTTTGCTGCAGCTGGCAACGGAAGTTGACAGAGAAGTGCAAGAAGCCAGCAGCTGCGGAGACGCAGAGGCATAGTTTAGGCTTTTTCTCCCACTGCATTCAGGGCATTGGCAGAGGAGACCTTGAATGAGCCCAGAAAAAAGCCTGGTTATGACAGCCTTCGGAGCGGCCGCTGTCTTTGCTGCAGCTGGCAACGGAAGCTGACAGAGAAGTGCAAGAAGCCAGCAGCTGCGGAGACGCAGAGGCATAGTTTAGGCTTTTTCTCCCACTGCATTCAGGGCATTGGCAGAGGAGACCTTGAATGAGCCCAGAAAAAAGCCTGGTTATGACAGCCTTCGGAGCGGCCGCTGTCTTTGCTGCAGCTGGCAACGGAAGCTGACAGAGAAGTGCAAGAAGCCAGCAGCTGCGGAGACGCAGAGGCATAGTTTAGGCTTTATCTCCCACTGCATTCAGGGCATTGGCAGAGGAGACCTTGAATGAGCCCAGAGGAAAGCCTGGATATGACAGCCTTCGGAGCGGCCGCTGTCTTTGCTGCAGCTGGCAATGGAAGCTGACAGAGAAGTGCAAGAAGCCAGCAGCTGCGGAGACGCAGAGGCATAGTTTAGGCTTTTTCTCCCACTGCATTCAGGGCATTGGCAGAGGAGACCTTGAATGAGCCCAGAGGAAAGCCTGGTTATGACAGCCTTCGGAGCGGCCGCTGTCTTTGCTGCAGCTGGCAATGGAATTTGACAGAGAAGTGCAAGAAGCCAGCAGCTGCGGAGACGCAGAGGCATAGTTTAGGCTTTTTCTCCCACTGCATTCAGGGCATTGGCAGAGGAGACCTTGAATGAGCCCAGAGGAAAGCCTGGTTATGACAGCCTTCGGAGCGGCCGCTGTCTTTGCTGCAGCTGGCAATGGAATTTGACAGAGAAGTGCAAGAAGCCAGCAGCTGCGGAGAGGCAGAGGCATAGTTTAGGTTTTTCTCCCACTGCATTCAGGGCATTGGCAGAGGAGACCTTGAATGAGCCCAGAGGAAAGCCTGGTTATGACAGCCTTTGGAGCGGCCGCTGTCTTTGCTGCAGCTGGCAACGGAAGCTGACAGAGAAGTGCAAGAAGCCAGCAGCTGCGGAGACGCAGAGGCATAGTTTAGGCTTTATCTCCCACTGCATTCAGGGCATTGGCAGAGGAGACCTTGAATGAGCCCAGAGGAAAGCCTGGTTATGACAGCCTTCGGAGCGGCCGCTGTCTTTGCTGCAGCTGGCAACGGAAGCTGACAGAGAAGTGCAAGAAGCCAGCAGCTGCGGAGACGCAGAGGCATAGTTTAGGCTTTATCTCCCACTGCATTCAGGGCATTGGCAGAGGAGACCTTGAATGAGCCCAGAGGAAAGCCTGGTTATGACAGCCTTCGGAGCGGCCGCTGTCTTTGCTGCAGCTGGCAATGGAATTTGACAGAGAAGTGCAAGAAGCCAGCAGCTGCGGAGACGCAGAGGCATAGTTTAGGCTTTATCTCCCACTGCATTCAGGGCATTGGCAGAGGAGACCTTGAATGAGCCCAGAGGAAAGCCTGGTTATGACAGCCTTCGGAGCGGCCGCTGTCTTTGCTGCAGCTGGCAACGGAAGCTGACAGAGAAGTGCAAGAAGCCAGCAGCTGCGGAGACGCAGAGGCATAGTTTAGGCTTTATCTCCCACTGCATTCAGGGCATTGGCAGAGGAGACCTTGAATGAGCCCAGAGGAAAGCCTGGTTATGACAGCCTTCGGAGCGGCCGCTGTCTTTGCTGCAGCTGGCAATGGAATTTGACAGAGAAGTGCAAGAAGCCAGCAGCTGCGGAGACGCAGAGGCATAGTTTAGGCTTTTTCTCCCACTGCATTCAGGGCATTGGCAGAGGAGACCTTGAATGAGCCCAGAGGAAAGCCTGGTTATGACAGCCTTCGGAGCGGCCGCTGTCTTTGCTGCAGCTGGCAATGGAATTTGACAGAGAAGTGCAAGAAGCCAGCAGCTGCGGAGAGGCAGAGGCATAGTTTAGGTTTTTCTCCCACTGCATTCAGGGCATTGGCAGAGGAGACCTTGAATGAGCCCAGAGGAAAGCCTGGTTATGACAGCCTTTGGAGCGGCCGCTGTCTTTGCTGCAGCTGGCAACGGAAGCTGACAGAGAAGTGCAAGAAGCCAGCAGCTGCGGAGACGCAGAGGCATAGTTTAGGCTTTATCTCCCACTGCATTCAGGGCATTGGCAGAGGAGACCTTGAATGAGCCCAGAGGAAAGCCTGGTTATGACAGCCTTCGGAGCGGCCGCTGTCTTTGCTGCAGCTGGCAACGGAAGCTGACAGAGAAGTGCAAGAAGCCAGCAGCTGCGGAGACGCAGAGGCATAGTTTAGGCTTTATCTCCCACTGCATTCAGGGCATTGGCAGAGGAGACCTTGAATGAGCCCAGAGGAAAGCCTGGTTATGACAGCCTTCGGAGCGGCCGCTGTCTTTGCTGCAGCTGGCAATGGAAGCTGACAGAGAAGTGCAAGAAGCCAGCAGCTGCGGAGACGCAGAGGCATAGTTTAGGCTTTTTCTCCCACTGCATTCAGGGCATTGGCAGAGGAGACCTTGAATGAGCCCAGAGGAAAGCCTGGTTATGACAGCCTTCGGAGCGGCCGCTGTCTTTGCTGCAGCTGGCAATGGAATTTGACAGAGAAGTGCAAGAAGCCAGCAGCTGCGGAGACGCAGAGGCATAGTTTAGGCTTTTTCTCCCACTGCATTCAGGGCATTGGCAGAGGAGACCTTGAATGAGCCCAGAGGAAAGCCTGGTTATGACAGCCTTCGGAGCGGCCGCTGTCTTTGCTGCAGCTGGCAATGGAATTTGACAGAGAAGTGCAAGAAGCCAGCAGCTGCGGAGAGGCAGAGGCATAGTTTAGGTTTTTCTCCCACTGCATTCAGGGCATTGGCAGAGGAGACCTTGAATGAGCCCAGAGGAAAGCCTGGTTATGACAGCCTTCGGAGCGGCCGCTGTCTTTGCTGCAGCTGGCAACGGAAGCTGACAGAGAAGTGCAAGAAGCCAGCAGCTGCGGAGACGCAGAGGCATAGTTTAGGCTTTATCTCCCACTGCATTCAGGGCATTGGCAGAGGAGACCTTGAATGAGCCCAGAGGAAAGCCTGGTTATGACAGCCTTCGGAGCGGCCGCTGTCTTTGCTGCAGCTGGCAATGGAAGCTGACAGAGAAGTGCAAGAAGCCAGCAGCTGCGGAGACGCAGAGGCATAGTTTAGGCTTTTTCTCCCACTGCATTCAGGGCATTGGCAGAGGAGACCTTGAATGAGCCCAGAGGAAAGCCTGGTTATGACAGCCTTCGGAGCGGCCGCTGTCTTTGCTGCAGCTGGCAACGGAAGCTGACAGAGAAGTGCAAGAAGCCAGCAGCTGCGGAGACGCAGAGGCATAGTTTAGGCTTTTTCTCCCACTGCATTCAGGGCATTGGCAGAGGAGACCTTGAATGAGCCCAGAGGAAAGCCTGGTTATGACAGCCTTCGGAGCGGCCGCTGTCTTTGCTGCAGCTGGCAACGGAAGCTGACAGAGAAGTGCAAGAAGCCAGCAGCTGCGGAGACGCAGAGGCATAGTTTAGGCTTTTTCTCCCACTGCATTCAGGGCATTGGCAGAGGAGACCTTGAATGAGCCCAGAAAAAAGCCTGGTTATGACAGCCTTCAGAGCGGCCGCTGTCTTTGCTGCAGCTGGCAACGGAAGCTGACAGAGAAGTGCAAGAAGCCAGCAGCTGCGGAGACGCAGAGGCATAGTTTAGGCTTTATCTCCCACTGCATTCAGGGCATTGGCAGAGGAGACCTTGAATGAGCCCAGAGGAAAGCCTGGTTATGACAGCCTTCGGAGCGGCCGCTGTCTTTGCTGCAGCTGGCAATGGAAGCTGACAGAGAAGTGCAAGAAGCCAGCAGCTGCGGAGACGCAGAGGCATAGTTTAGGCTTTTTCTCCCACTGCATTCAGGGCATTGGCAGAGGAGACCTTGAATGAGCCCAGAGGAAAGCCTGGTTATGACAGCCTTCGGAGCGGCCGCTGTCTTTGCTGCAGCTGGCAATGGAATTTGACAGAGAAGTGCAAGAAGCCAGCAGCTGCGGAGACGCAGAGGCATAGTTTAGGCTTTTTCTCCCACTGCATTCAGGGCATTGGCAGAGGAGACCTTGAATGAGCCCAGAGGAAAGCCTGGTTATGACAGCCTTCGGAGCGGCCGCTGTCTTTGCTGCAGCTGGCAATGGAATTTGACAGAGAAGTGCAAGAAGCCAGCAGCTGCGGAGAGGCAGAGGCATAGTTTAGGCTTTATCTCCCACTGCATTCAGGGCATTGGCAGAGGAGACCTTGAATGAGCCCAGAGGAAAGCCTGGTTATGACAGCCTTCGGAGCGGCCGCTGTCTTTGCTGCAGCTGGCAACGGAAGCTGACAGAGAAGTGCAAGAAGCCAGCAGCTGCGGAGACGCAGAGGCATAGTTTAGGCTTTATCTCCCACTGCATTCAGGGCATTGGCAGAGGAGACCTTGAATGAGCCCAGAGGAAAGCCTGGTTATGACAGCCTTCGGAGCGGCCGCTGTCTTTGCTGCAGCTGGCAATGGAAGCTGACAGAGAAGTGCAAGAAGCCAGCAGCTGCGGAGACGCAGAGGCATAGTTTAGGCTTTTTCTCCCACTGCATTCAGGGCATTGGCAGAGGAGACCTTGAATGAGCCCAGAGGAAAGCCTGGTTATGACAGCCTTCGGAGCGGCCGCTGTCTTTGCTGCAGCTGGCAATGGAAGCTGACAGAGAAGTGCAAGAAGCCAGCAGCTGCGGAGACGCAGAGGCATAGTTTAGGCTTTTTCTCCCACTGCATTCAGGGCATTGGCAGAGGAGACCTTGAATGAGCCCAGAGGAAAGCCTGGTTATGACAGCCTTCGGAGCGGCCGCTGTCTTTGCTGCAGCTGGCAACGGAAGCTGACAGAGAAGTGCAAGAAGCCAGCAGCTGCGGAGACGCAGAGGCATAGTTTAGGCTTTTTCTCCCACTGCATTCAGGGCATTGGCAGAGGAGACCTTGAATGAGCCCAGAGGAAAGCCTGGTTATGACAGCCTTCGGAGCGGCCGCTGTCTTTGCTGCAGCTGGCAACGGAAGCTGACAGAGAAGTGCAAGAAGCCAGCAGCTGCGGAGACGCAGAGGCATAGTTTAGGCTTTTTCTCCCACTGCATTCAGGGCATTGGCAGAGGAGACCTTGAATGAGCCCAGAAAAAAGCCTGGTTATGACAGCCTTCGGAGCGGCCGCTGTCTTTGCTGCAGCTGGCAACGGAAGCTGACAGAGAAGTGCAAGAAGCCAGCAGCTGCGGAGACGCAGAGGCATAGTTTAGGCTTTATCTCCCACTGCATTCAGGGCATTGGCAGAGGAGACCTTGAATGAGCCCAGAAAAAAGCCTGGTTATGACAGCCTTCGGAGCGGCCGCTGTCTTTGCTGCAGCTGGCAATGGAAGCTGACAGAGAAGTGCAAGAAGCCAGCAGCTGCGGAGACGCAGAGGCATAGTTTAGGCTTTATCTCCCACTGCATTCAGGGCATTGGCAGAGGAGACCTTGAATGAGCCCAGAGGAAAGCCTGGTTATGACAGCCTTCGGAGCGGCCGCTGTCTTTGCTGCAGCTGGCAATGGAATTTGACAGAGAAGTGCAAGAAGCCAGCAGCTGCGGAGACGCAGAGGCATAGTTTAGGCTTTTTCTCCCACTGCATTCAGGGCATTGGCAGAGGAGACCTTGAATGAGCCCAGAGGAAAGCCTGGTTATGACAGCCTTCGGAGCGGCCGCTGTCTTTGCTGCAGCTGGCAACGGAAGCTGACAGAGAAGTGCAAGAAGCCAGCAGCTGCGGAGACGCAGAGGCATAGTTTAGGCTTTATCTCCCACTGCATTCAGGGCATTGGCAGAGGAGACCTTGAATGAGCCCAGAGGAAAGCCTGGTTATGACAGCCTTCGGAGCGGCCGCTGTCTTTGCTGCAGCTGGCAACGGAAGCTGACAGAGAAGTGCAAGAAGCCAGCAGCTGCGGAGACGAAGAGGCATAGTTTAGGCTTTATCTCCCACTGCATTCAGGGCATTGGCAGAGGAGACCTTGAATGAGCCCAGAGGAAAGCCTGGTTATGACAGCCTTCGGAGCGGCCGCTGTCTTTGCTGCAGCTGGCAATGGAAGCTGACAGAGAAGTGCAAGAAGCCAGCAGCTGCGGAGACGCAGAGGCATAGTTTAGGCTTTTTCTCCCACTGCATTCAGGGCATTGGCAGAGGAGACCTTGAATGAGCCCAGAGGAAAGCCTGGTTATGACAGCCTTCGGAGCGGCCGCTGTCTTTGCTGCAGCTGGCAACGGAAGCTGACAGAGAAGTGCAAGAAGCCAGCAGCTGCGGAGACGCAGAGGCATATTTTAGGCTTTTTCTCCCACTGCATTCAGGGCATTGGCAGAGGAGACCTTGAATGAGCCCAGAGGAAAGCCTGGTTATGACAGCCTTCGGAGCGGCCGCTGTCTTTGCTGCAGCTGGCAACGGAAGCTGACAGAGAAGTGCAAGAAGCCAGCAGCTGCGGAGACGCAGAGGCATAGTTTAGGCTTTTTCTCCCACTGCATTCAGGGCATTGGCAGAGGAGACCTTGAATGAGCCCAGAAAAAAGCCTGGTTATGACAGCCTTCGGAGCGGCCGCTGTCTTTGCTGCAGCTGGCAACGGAAGCTGACAGAGAAGTGCAAGAAGCCAGCAGCTGCGGAGACGCAGAGGCATAGTTTAGGCTTTATCTCCCACTGCATTCAGGGCATTGGCAGAGGAGACCTTGAATGAGCCCAGAGGAAAGCCTGGTTATGACAGCCTTCGGAGCGGCCGCTGTCTTTGCTGCAGCTGGCAATGGAAGCTGACAGAGAAGTGCAAGAAGCCAGCAGCTGCGGAGACGCAGAGGCATAGTTTAGGCTTTTTCTCCCACTGCATTCAGGGCATTGGCAGAGGAGACCTTGAATGAGCCCAGAGGAAAGCCTGGTTATGACAGCCTTCGGAGCGGCTGCTGTCTTTGCTGCAGCTGGCAACGGAAGCTGACAGAGAAGTGCAAGAAGCCAGCAGCTGCGGAGACGCAGAGGCATAGTTTAGGCTTTATCTCCCACTGCATTCAGGGCATTGGCAGAGGAGACCTTGAATGAGCCCAGAGGAAAGCCTGGTTATGACAGCTTTCGGAGCGGCCGCTGTCTTTGCTGCAGCTGGCAACGGAAGCTGACAGAGAAGTGCAAGAAGCCAGCAGCTGCGGAGACGCAGAGGCATAGTTTAGGCTTTTTCTCCCACTATATTCAGGGCATTGGCAGAGGAGACCTTGAATGAGCCCAGAGGAAAGCCTGGTTATGACAGCCTTCGGAGCGGCCGCTGTCTTTGCTGCAGCTGGCAACGGAAGCTGACAGAGAAGTGCAAGAAGCCAGCAGCTGCGGAGACGCAGAGGCATAGTTTAGGCTTTATCTCCCACTGCATTCAGGGCATTGGCAGAGGAGACCTTGAATGAGCCCAGAGGAAAGCCTGGTTATGACAGCCTTCGGAGCGGCCGCTGTCTTTGCTGCAGCTGGCAACGGAAGCTGACAGAGAAGTGCAAGAAGCCAGCAGCTGCGGAGACGCAGAGGCATAGTTTAGGCTTTATCTCCCACTGCATTCAGGGCATTGGCAGAGGAGACCTTGAATGAGCCCAGAGGAAAGCCTGGTTATGACAGCCTTCGGAGCGGCCGCTGTCTTTGCTGCAGCTGGCAATGGAAGCTGACAGAGAAGTGCAAGAAGCCAGCAGCTGCGGAGACGCAGAGGCATAGTTTAGGCTTTTTCTCCCACTGCATTCAGGGCATTGGCAGAGGAGACCTTGAATGAGCCCAGAGGAAAGCCTGGTTATGACAGCCTTTGGAGCGGCCGCTGTCTTTGCTGCAGCTGGCAACGGAAGCTGACAGAGAAGTGCAAGAAGCCAGCAGCTGCGGAGACGCAGAGGCATAGTTTAGGCTTTTTCTCCCACTGCATTCAGGGCATTGGCAGAGGAGACCTTGAATGAGCCCAGAGGAAAGCCTGGTTATGACAGCCTTCGGAGCGGCCGCTGTCTTTGCTGCAGCTGGCAACGGAAGCTGACAGAGAAGTGCAAGAAGCCAGCAGCTGCGGAGACGCAGAGGCATAGTTTAGGCTTTATCTCCCACTGCATTCAGGGCATTGGCAGAGGAGACCTTGAATGAGCCCAGAGGAAAGCCTGGTTATGACAGCCTTCGGAGCGGCCGCTGTCTTTGCTGCAGCTGGCAACGGAAGCTGACAGAGAAGTGCAAGAAGCCAGCAGCTGCGGAGACGCAGAGGCATAGTTTAGGCTTTTTCTCCCACTGCATTCAGGGCATTGGCAGAGGAGACCTTGAATGAGCCCAGAGGAAAGCCTGGTTATGACAGCCTTCGGAGCGGCCGCTGTCTTTGCTGCAGCTGGCAACGGAAGCTGACAGAGAAGTGCAAGAAGCCAGCAGCTGCGGAGACGCAGAGGCATAGTTTAGGCTTTATCTCCCACTGCATTCAGGGCATTGGCAGAGGAGACCTTGAATGAGCCCAGAGGAAAGCCTGGTTATGACAGCCTTTGGAGCGGCCGCTGTCTTTGCTGCAGCTGGCAACGGAAGCTGACAGAGAAGTGCAAGAAGCCAGCAGCTGCAGAGACGCAGAGGCATAGTTTAGGCTTTATCTCCCACTGCATTCAGGGCATTGGCAGAGGAGACCTTGAATGAGCCCAGAGGAAAGCCTGGTTATGACAGCCTTCGGAGCGGCCGCTGTCTTTGCTGCAGCTGGCAACGGAAGCTGACAGAGAAGTGCAAGAAGCCAGCAGCTGTGGAGACGCAGAGGCATAGTTTAGGCTTTATCTCCCACTGCATTCAGGGCATTGGCAGAGGAGACCTTGAATGAGCCCAGAGGAAAGCCTGGTTATGACAGCCTTCGGAGCGGCCGCTGTCTTTGCTGCAGCTGGCAACGGAAGCTGACAGAGAATTGCAAGAAGCCAGCAGCTGTGGAGACGCAGAGGCATAGTTTAGGCTTTATCTCCCACTGCATTCAGGGCATTGGCAGAGGAGACCTTGAATGAGCCCAGAGGAAAGCCTGGTTATGACAGCCTTTGGAGCGGCCGCTGTCTTTGCTGCAGCTGGCAACGGAAGCTGACAGAGAAGTGCAAGAAGCCAGCAGCTGTGGAGACGCAGAGGCATAGTTTAGGCTTTATCTCCCACTGCATTCAGGGCATTGGCAGAGGAGACCTTGAATGAGCCCAGAGGAAAGCCTGGTTATGACAGCCTTCGGAGCGGCTGCTGTCTTTGCTGCAGCTGGCAACGGAAGCTGACAGAGAAGTGCAAGAAGCCAGCAGCTGCGGAGACGCAGAGGCATAGTTTAGGCTTTATCTCCCACTGCATTCAGAGCATAGCCCCCTGTGGCATGGGCTTGTTTACTCTTCAGCCCAGCCGCCTCTTGCCATACTTCCAGACATCCTGCAGCAGTGAATGACACTCATTTTGAACCGCTCACACAAGCGAGGATATTGTGATGCGGTTTGGGAGGGGAAAGTTGGGCACACTTTTTTGACAATAAACTAGCTGTTTCCTCTTTCTTGAACGTTGCCTTTTTTGACGTGCAATTTAAGACTGCATTACAAGGCGCACGAAAACCAAGGATACATATCCTGGCATTCTCCGCGACATTTCAGCCTCTGGTGGGGGCTGGGAAAATCCATTCAAAGTCTTTCTGCCTTGCTCCATTGTTGGGGGAGTAGATTTTCACAGGTGAACACTTGGCCATGCACAGTGTTCACCGGGACATCAGCATCAACCGATCTATACAATTTGTTAAGAACCAGATTGCTAGTCTCACATTATTCATGCCTGCAGAATTTGTTCAAGAAAACAGGTCTGATTTTTAGTTTCTTAGTTTGAACAAGGTATTCTCGGCTGTCGCCAAGATGCGCGGCCTTTTTCAAAGTAATGAGCTCAAGCTACATTGCTAAATTGTCCAAGTGCTATGCCTTCTAAGCCAAGAATATGGTTAACCATGAAAGCCAGTGAATTTATGCTTGTTAAAATGTTTTTTTGTGCGGCCGCAGGCCGCCTGCCGCGGAGGGCAGGGCAGTCAGAGCTCCGGAGGCCGGAGGAGCTCTGGCGCCCTGCCCGAAGCGGCGGGTGGCCAAGGCCAGCTTAAGCTGTTACCCTATTTTTGTGTCTGTCTTTCGTCATATATATATATATATATGTGTGTGTCCCAGGCCCGTACTCCTCGAAATTGGCTGATTTTTTGCATGAAGGTCCGCCTGGGCGGTGCCTCGGGACCATTTTTGGGGCTTGGCGTAATTTTTCGATTTTCGCCTTAACCTCAATTTTTTGATGTTTCAAAATATGAAAAATCATAAATCACTGGTTTTTCAATGAAATTAGCTGAATTTTGGCAGCTATGTGCGTCAAGATAATATCTTGAAGCTGGCAAAAGGAATTTACGAAATATTTATTATTTATTGATTTATGACCAAAAACCTAAAATATTGATGTTTCAAAAATTCAAACAAACAAAAATCCCTGGTTTTTCAATGAAATCAGATAAATTTTGGCATGTACGTCTGACAAGGTGATATCTTTAAGCTGTTTTTAGGATTTTACGGAATTTTTGATAGTTCTTGATTTGTGGCTAAAACCTCGAATCATAATGTTTCAAAAATTCAAACAAAAAAATTTAAACATGCCTAAATTCAGGGTTTTTCATTGAAATCTGCTGAATTGTGGTATGTAATTGGCGGCTACCTGCTGCACCCCTTCCTGAGTGAACCCCAAGTGGCCACTCAGAAGCCACCTCTACTAGGAGAGGAGCCGGGACACACACCTTTACTCCTCAGAAGGGAGAGCCTGCCTCCACTTGAACCCTCCCTCTGCCCCGCCTGGACAAGGACCATGCCCTGCCTCTTCTACGTTGTGACGGCAATAGGAGAGGATTGGGAGGGTGAACGAATCACTGCCCCTGACAAGCCTGCATGTTCATTGCTTCAGGCCCAGTTTGTGCAAGCTGGGCCACTAGCAGGCGGGAGGAGAAAGGAGTCCCAGAGCAGCCCCCCAACATACAACTTGCAACACTCAAGATGGGAATTGGCCCCCTTTGCACCCCACTCCCTGCGTCAAGATTAATGATGCCCTCACCTCCCCTGAGGCATGCACACACTCCGCCCGCACTTCACCTGCTGCTCATCACTCAACAAGCCACCTATGCCTCCCTGCACTTAAGATGATCCAGTCCCCCCATCAATGCCCCCATCAGCTTCAACTGGATCACATACGCATCTCCCTTTACACACTTCTTGCCCTTCCCCCCTCTCCCCCTTGTCACTTCACACCCTCCTACCCACCCTTCCTGTCAGGCACCTGGGTCTCCCTGGACAGAGTGACAAATGAGGCTGGAGGATGGAGAGCTGCCCGAGCAGAACAAGGCACATACCATGCTGCTACCACCTGTGCCCGATTCAAATTGGGCCTTGAATTCAAGGTAGGTGGTAGCTTAAACATTACAAGTTCGAGGCTGTGGTAGATATTAGCCTAGAACCGATTCAAATTCACTTCTTGGTAGCCTACCCAGGCCTTGACAATGCTACCCTGGCCTGACCCATGGTAGCAAGCGGCCTCCCATTACATTTCTATGATATTTTAATGGGAGACATATGACATATGATTTATTTATCACTGTAAAAGAAACAAAATTCAGCGTTTTGAGCATGGATTAGACTAGAAGGAGATTTATATAAAATGTCAGTTGAAGATATCACCAGTCCTCATCACGATAAAAGAGTGATTAAAATCAAGACCATGCTTGCACAGTTTAGCACTACAGGCTAAAAAGAGAATGCTTTGAATTGAAACTAGGGTTATTGACCAATATTCATGTTCTGAGATGCTGTGATGGGCAGCCATGGTGAAGAAAAACATGGCAGCAGTCTAACCTCAAACCTTAATCTCAAGCCACTTTCCAATCCATGTTTCCAAGCGCTGTACCCACTAGCAGCTGCTTATCCTCAAAGACCAAATAGTCTAGCAATATATTACCAAAGTCCAAAACAAGCATTCATGTGTCTGTAATAAATAAGGCGGCACTCTCCAATTATCCCCCCTCATGAGGTGCCTGCCCCCCTCATGAGGTACCTGCCCCCCTCAAGGGTTTTACCCTCCCCCTCATGGGTCGTTAGGCTTAGATTAGGATTTGTCGTTAGGATTTGAATGCTTCCATGAGGGGGGGGTAGAAACTTGAAGGGGTAGAATGCATGAGGGGGCGGGGGGTAAAAACCTTGAGGGGGGATAATTGGAGTGAGCCAATAAGGCTTTCCCCAAAACCTGGCAGAACCAGGCTACATTGGTCTAGGACAGATTTGGCTATTTAGACCTGATTGAGTGGATAACCTCCTTATTGCTCAACGCATTCACTCCTATTAATCCCTCTTCCCAGGATGTGACCATTATGCCCATCAACACTTTACCTAAGAAAATCCCCATGCCACAACGCACATAATCCAGTGGGCAAAAATATGGTTCCTTTGCATAGCAAATACGCATGGACACCAGACTTACTTTCTTATTCTAGCTCCAAAAGCCTAGGCATTTACTTATTTTGGAACTAAAGGCTGTCTGAGTTACCCCAATGCAGTCTACTGCCCTGATGTAATGTTAGAAAACCAGGATTTTACATTCAAGGCCGCCTACCTTGACCAAGAATTGGAGGTAGGTTGGCCAAGACCAATTTGAATCACTCCCTACCTCGACCTTGAAGTCATGGCTGACTTACCTCAAGGCCATGGTAGCTATCTACCCTAAAATAGCTATTTGAATTTGAAATGGGTACTGGCCCCCTCTCCCAATCCATCCCCTCTTTCCCCTCCCTCTGCTTAGTCTCTTCTGGCCCCCTTGTGGGAGCCGGAATAGCCCCTACCCCCCTTCATCCCCCTGCCCTGACACACACACACCCACTTGCCATATGATACAACGCCAGCAGCCAGACCGGCAACTGCACAACACACAACCTCACCCCTTACTGCCCTCCCATCACACTGGAGAAAGAGCAGATCCAAGGCAGTCCAGGAGCCCCAGTCATTTGCTCTCAGCCCAGCCTCTTAGCCCTCTCACCCCCTTTCATCTACTTCTCCCACTCCATCCCATGGCAGAGCTACCCATAGGCTGAGTGTTGACCATGGAAGAGGCAGAGAAGGAAGCAGTAGAGTCCCCTCATAGGTCTTGCAAGTCCTCTGCTCCCCCTCCTAAACTGGCCCAAGGGCTACCCCCACCCCCTCTAGGCCTCTCCATCTTCAACTGCAAGCGAGGCACCCTCATGCCTCACGAAGCTCAATGCCCTGCCCCTCGGAATGCTCAATCGGGAGGAGAAGACAGAGCCAGACACTCAAGAGAGCGCTGCAAAGGAGACCAGGTGAGTCCTCAAGTCTCACCTCCTCCATTGCCTGTCTGGTCTGAGCCCTGCTTTGTCAACCATTCCTTAGTGCCCCTCCCTTCCCCTCCAAAGCCCCCCCCCAGGCTGGAGGCGGAATGGAAGCCTTCTTGGGTTCTAAGCCACTTCAACTCCCCTCTGGGATAGAAGGAGCCTCTGGAATCGCGAGTGCTATTCTCTCACCTCCTTCGATGCCCTCTGGACTAGAAGCAGCAACTGAGAAAAGGCGAGGACCCTTATTGCCTCCTCCGATGCTCTCTGAGCTAGGAGTGGCAAGGGGAGGTTGTCAAAGAAAGGTCAGCTTGTTGACAGTGTCTCCTCCGACTGACAAAGCCAGAATCAATCGTAGCTATAGGAGTTCTGCTGCTTATGTCATAGGAGAGTCCAGCTCACAAGTTGAGAGGCTGCAAAGGACCTGTGCAGCGCAAGCTTGCCTCCTGGCCAGTCATGGCCAGCCACCCCAATTCTCAGTCAGAACTTCACTTTCTCCTGCTCTCCTTGAATGCTGGCAGAGACAATGCCTGGAATTCAAGGCCAGGGCAAAGGACAGGGATGAAGAGTTCCGATTGCTGAGGAAGAGGGTAGAGGAGTATGAGAAGAAGTGCAAGCTCCTCAACAAGAAGGCAAAGGAAGCAGAGTCAAGGAAAAGGCAAGCAATAGAGGATGCAGTGAAGGAGGTGAAGAAGAAGGCAGAGAAGAAGACATCTGAGAAGATGTCCGAGCTGACCAAGAAACTGAAGGACTCCGAGCAGCAAGAGAAGGAGCTGCAAGAATGGGTTGAGGCTGCAAAGCAGAGCAAGTGCTTGCTGTCGATTGAGGACAGAGAGGAGATGGACACTGCCATCTTCCTGGTGGAGCGCATGGTGCGCTTCCAGGAGGCCAGACTCAAGGCACAGCGGTGGGTGCAATCCATCAACCACCAGCTGGGTAACTGGCTCTATGCCAAGGTTCAGACAGCTCAATGCTGCTGAATATGGCTGCAATGCCACCCCCTTTCTTCTGCGTTCCTGCTGAAGAAGGAGGGCAGCCACAAGTCGCACCAGCCAAGGGCATCCTCTGCCCGGTCCATCCTTCCTTCCCCTCTTACACCCACTCACGCATTCCTTCCTTTTCATCTCAGAACGACTCTTGATTCTGCTTGCGGAAAAGAGAAGTTCTAGTGAGAAGGAGGACTCTGCCGATGAATTGCTGACAGAGGGAGACAACAAACCAACTTCCTCTGCTTGCCTACAGTAGCTGCCGCCTCCACTCTACCACCCCTCTCTCCCATTACACCACATTACACACCTCAACCCTCCTCCACCAATCAATGCCTATCCTTTCCACCCCACCCTTTTTCCTTCTGCTTTCAACAGGCACTGTAATCATCTTTTACTTCCATACCTAAGGAATTGGAGACAAAGAATTAGTAAGCGGAATGCAAAAATGCAAGACAGAAAGGAAAGAGAGAAAGAAAGCAAGAAGCGTGGGCAGATTTGAGGATAAGTGTAACTTGACTCAGGTTTAGGAGAGCGCAACATCTATCTAGGCTCAGTTTTTGGAATTATGGCCTTGAGATGAAGCAATGACTGGGCTTAGGGACTGTAGTGAAAGAGGACAAGAAGTCCGGTGGCTGTCCTGGAGGTGGAGAAGACCACTGGGCTGAATGGCCAGTGGAGAGTGAAGAGGTTGGGAGCCTTCCCCGCATGGGCACCAACCATAGTCCCCCCTCATCCACTCTCTCCAGGAGCTGCCAACACCTCCCCCCCCACCCCCATTTCTCCCCTCACTAGCCGCCTCCCTGGCCTGTCATCACTCTGTGTTGATAGAAGAAAGAGTCTGGTGGAGTGTGAGCGCATGGCAAGCAGTCCCCAAGGAGCAGGTTGGCCTTGGAGGACATGGCTGCCTAGCAGCTCATCCTCACCCGCCCCATCACCCCCGCCGGGGAGGAGGCCTTTGCCGTTCTCCGGTGCCCACCACCTCCTCAGCATTCTGGAGCCTGTACCAGGGGCTCTAGCGCCTCTCCCGCCAGTCCAAGCTTCCTGCAGCCCCTCCGCCTAGCTGACAGGATTGCCTCTGGACTCCTCTCTCTACCCGCCAGCACCCTGAGGAGCCTCGCTGCCCAACTATGCCAGTGGACCTCGCTGCCCAACTATGCCAGTGGACAAAGCCCAGGATCCGCTCCCCACTCTCTGGCAAGATGACCTGGGCCTCTGCTTCCAGATCCGCCTTCGCCAAGCTTGCCTTTGTCTCCATCTCTCTCAAGGTCAGCTGTTCTTCCAGTTCCTCTCCTGCTTCGAGTCCCTTCCCCTCTCCTCTGTTTGCGTCTAGCCCAAGCCCTGTCATGCACTTTGCGCCATGGCTCTAGACCCATTCAGCCTCCCCATCTAGACCTCTCTGTCTAAGATGGCCACCCCCAACCCCTCCTTTCCCGCTCACTCCACTCCCCACCCAGATGCCTCCCTGCCGCCCTCTCCGGCCAACCTTTCAAACCCTCCCGCACACACCTTTCCCGCTGACCCCCCACCGCCTCCAGGTCCCGCAGCGACCCCCCGCCACCTCAACCATGCACCCACTCAACCTTGGGTGAGGCCATGGACACCAGCAAGCACCAGTCTCTGCCACCAGCCCCAGCTGCCGTCCGCAAGGACCCAGCTGCTGTCCATCGACATCTCCTCTACTGCCAGTTCCTTCAGCTCATCAAGGAGCAGATAGAGCACAGTGCCATCAGCCTCACCATCCCAAACATTGACCTCACATCCGCTCAGCAAGACAGCTTGGACTACGTCATCGGGCATCCTATCTCTGACAGCATCCATCCTCTCACCCCCCGCCTTGCTCAAGCTCTTGCCAGTCAGGACACTGCAGGTGGAGGGAACGCCAGCGTTCCACCTCCTCGCCACTCAGACTTGGCCCAGCAAGGACACAGCTGCTACCACCAGGTCCGCCAGGGTCCACCTCCACCCTGTCCGGCCTCTCCTCTTCTCTCCCCGGAGCAGCTGCAGGAGAACACAGACAAGCTCCGGCACCAGAACCGAGTGCTTTGTTGACGGAGCACCAAGACGTAGGAGGCCCTGGCTAGGGCGGCTCAGGCAGAGCTATGGGCTCAGGGCGCCCTCCACATGCAGGACCAGCAGATGTGACAAGAGCAGCAGCTTTGTCAGCAAGCAGAGGAAGCCCACCTCCACACCACCGCTTGCACACTCACCTACTGCCAGGCCTATGATGCTCAGCAACAGCAGCTGGAGCAGCTACGGCAGGCACAAGAGCACTTGGAGCAAGAGCGACAACACCTCCAGGCCCGCGACGGAGCCTCTGAGGAGGCGGCTCATTGCCAGGTGGAGGAGATCGCAGAGCTATGCCGGCAGGTGGCAGCCCTGGCAGCCTCGGCACAGCAAGCGGGATGGGGAGGACAGGTGGGAGTTGCTCAACCTCAGGCCTCACAGTGCCCCCCGGCCCTGACTCCAGCCTTGGCCCCGGCACACCCACCTCGCCATTGCCAGGCCACCACCAGCTGGCCCCAAGAGCCCACCATCCAGATGCATTGCCCGGAGCAAGCAACTATGGTTCCCTCTCCACCACCTCCTCTGGCCAAGCGGCCTCTCCTCTCTTCCTCTCCACTGCTGGAAGTGGAGGTGGGGACCCGCACCCAGGCGATGGGCCCTGGATGCACCCAGACCCAGCCCTGCTCCCGCTCCTACTCCCAACATCAGAGTGCGGACCTGGCTCAAGGAGCTGCCAGGCTGTTGGCTGCCTCTCTGCCCTATGTGCCTCAACAAGCTCGCCCCAACTACCCACCACCGCCTCCGGGCCACCATGCTCCTCTACATTGAGAGCAGACGGATGCCCAGCCCCAAGCCTCCTCGAGCTCACGCCAGACCCCATCACCCATGCCAGTGATGGAGAGAAAGCTGGCCGGACTCATCAACTACACCAGCCAGCTGTCCATGGACCCGGTGGGAGTTGTACAGGAAATTGAAAGCTATGGCAAGGCGACAGGTGGAGTGGTGGGAGTTTTGTCGGAAGGAGCAAAGAGCATGACAAAGTGGACATGAGTGGAGATGCACAAGTTCACCGCCTCCATCATCAAACCCACCGTCATCATCATCAGCATCATCCTTGCCCTCATCGCCATTGGCGCTGCCACCACCTTCTTCTGCTGGTCCTCCCAGTAAACCAACTGGGGAGTGCAAGCAAGACTGAAGATGGTGGAATGGTAGAATGACTTCCTGAATACGGAAGTAGGAAAGAAGCTGACCAATTGGAACCCTACAAAGAAAACGATGAATGAAGCCAACTGGACCCTGGCCAAGACAGTGCCCTTCCAGCAGCCGCCCCGCACCCTCTCTCAGGGCACCCTAGCCCCAGAGGTAGCTGTTGGAGGATGACTGGAGTTCCTGGACCCCAGCCCCATTGTCTCCTCCAACTCCAGCCAAGAAGCAGAAGAAGAGCGGAAGGCTGAGCAAGGAAGGGACCAGCAACAAAGCTGGCGCAGCCAGTCCCCGGCCGCCTCCTCCTCTCTGTCCGCCATTCGCATCCCCACACAAATCTTCAGGCAGGGATCAAGCGCCTCTCTCCGATGCTTGACTTTGCGCACACCTTCAACGTCAAAGAACAAACGATGGCTATGATCCCTACCACCCTTTCTCTCACTCATCTGTTTGTGCTTCTCTCTTTTTGCCCAAGCTAACTTCAACTGCTTCCACCCACTCCCCCGTGGGACTTAGGGATGCCCTCTCCCCAAGACCACCAATGCCTCCACAGTGATTCAATTCTCCCTTATCATCGTTGAGGCCAGGACGCTGTGAAAAGCAGTGATGCAAAAGAAGAAGAGGAGGAGGGACTTGTGGAGAACGTAGGCTCAGCGGTGGTGCCAAACCTGTTCCTGAACACCCACCCCAGTCCCCATCGCTTTCTCCCTCTCTTCTTCACTGTTGATCTTCCACAAGGGTAAAACTCAAGCCTCGAGGAGGATGACAGTCATGGAAATGTTGCAAGCAGTGCCGTAGATGGCACAATATGTATATAAAAGGGCAAAAGTTCTGCATAGGGGAGGGTTTGAACCCAGCCTTCATTATTATTGGATCAATCCACCAAACCACTTGGCCACACAGCCTCATGAAATGCACCATCTAATTAGGCTTTATTAATTGTATATCTTATTTGTAGCTTCTTATGTGGCCTTATATACTTATATTAGGGGTTGGTTATATGCATTGTTTTGTGGTTAGGAACAGGGGAGCCAGGAGGTAGTCGTTATCAGATTTTGCCAAGATCATACAACTGGAGGCACCATCAAGCCTAGCCTCGTCCTCATTCTGACTTCCCCTGCCCTGCTGGGGCCTGGGAGCTACTTTGCGCTTGCCTCATGCAATTGTTTAGCATATTTGAGCACTCCTACAGAAGCTATGTACATGCCCTTTCTCACAAAAGCTCAGAATATGCTCAAAATTGCATCAAAAAGGCACCAAATGCACATTTTTGGTCAAAATCAGCATGAAAAACCACAATAAATGGTTGTGTACACAAAGCTGCCAATAAAGGGAATAATGTCCTAGGAGCTAAATGTCCTGTTGATCGCCCATTCATAAACAGGTTGCTGTAGCATTCCTAAGCTGCCCTATGCTGTAGCAAAAATGTCAAATCCACAAAAAAATCATGCTGTCGTAAAACAAATAATGCTGTCACCTAAAACATTATCAACAGCGGAATCATATATCGCTAAACTAGCGAAATCTTAAAAACCAAATGATGTCCTTAAAATATACGAAAACGGGAGGTATGAAAAAGGGGCGGTAATTGGGCAGAGGAAGGGAAAGTGTAGAAGGAGTGGCGTCGTGCCACCCAGCCCTCGTCATCTCAAACACCCTACTTCTTCTTCTTCTCACCGCTTGTGCCCTATCATTTGTTCTTTCCTTCATCTTTGTCCAGAGTTTTTGAGCCTTTCATACTCCACGCTCACACTTGCCTGAGCATATGGCTATTTTGGCAGCTGCCACTCCACCTAAGGACGCTAAACAGCTAAAAACTTTCGTCTCTTCCATCCAATACTGGATGATGCATTTGCCTAAGTATTACCATGTTTCCAGCCCTCTTTATGACCTTCTGAAGACCAAGGTTCCTTGGCAATGGACTTCAGTGCATCAAGAGGCTTTTGATTCCGTCTGCTGTCTTTTGGCGGAAGCCGCCCAGTTGGCGTTTCCTAGGGACGATGTTCCTTTTCGCATCCGTTGTGATGCCAGTTTTGAAGCCACTGGCTACATGATTACACAAACACAACCAGATGGTCTAGAGCACCCCTTAGCTTTTGGGGCACACAAATTTACCGATTCTGAGCTCCGCATGCCTATTTTTGACAAGGAATGTTTTGCTATCATGTTTGCTTTCCTTCAAGGGCATAAATGGCTTCACTATCCTAAGGGCAGTTCTACCATTGTGTATACTGATCATAAGAGCCACGAGCAACTTTTCACTTGCAAGAGCAACAGTGCTCGCATTGCTCACTGGCAATCTAAGCTCAGTGCTTACAGCATGACTATACAGTACGTTCAGGGCACTTCACCACCTCATCGCTTACCTGATTACCTTTCACGCTTATGGAGTACTCTTACTCCTGGGAAGCGGACCAGGCAATTACTTGAGGAAGAGGACGCGAAATTGCGTGATTGCCTTAAGCAACAGGGCTCACATCCTTTGCAACCTCTCGGCCTCAACAAGGACATTGTCACTTCCATTCCCATGCGGCATTCCGTTTTGGACTGCTACGTCGCATTTTGTTCTGGGCAACGTTCCCTTTCTTCTTCATCAGCAGAGGCTTCTTCCCCTGCAGAGGCCTCTTCCTCCACCTCAGGCACTGCCACGCAGACGGACGGACCCCTTGCTTCATTGACAGCTGAGCTTCAGTGCTTAGATTCTTCTATTGCCGCTATTGCCCATGCTCTTCTTCAGGGCGGCCACGCTAGGACTGAGCAAATGTGTCTTGGCTATTGCCTAGGCGATGATGGTGTTCTCCTTAAAATTCTCCATCTTCGCATGGTTCCTGTCTGCCCTTCCAGTCTTCAGATTCGCATCCTCCATGAATCCCATGATTCTCCATGGACAGGCATGCATCAATCAGCTGAGAAAATGCTTTCTCAAATCACCTTGTATACATGGTGGCCTGGCTTAGGACGGGACATGGTCAATTATGTCCATATGTGCGCTATTTGCGCTGGCACAAGGAATTTATCACGTAAAGTGACCCCCCTTCTTCAACCCCTCCCATGGCCTAAAGATGTTTTCCGTCACATTCAATGTGACATTATAGGGCCTTTTGAACAGACTTCCAGCAGCCATGTGGCCAAATTATTGGTGGTTTGCGTGCGTTCACGCTTTCCTATTTGCCTTCCTTTGCACAACATGACTTCCGATCACATAGCAGAGGTGCTGATAGACTTCGTCATCGCTCTTTTTGGCATTCCTGATACCATAGGGGCTGACGCTGGCAGTGCTTTCACTTCCCACACCTTCCGCCAAATTATGGCCATGATGGGCGCCACCGTTTGTACATGCAGTCCTCGCAATCAGAAAGCTAATGGATGCTGTGAGGCCATAGCTAAAAAGCTCATTATGCTAGAGTGCAACAAATGGCTGGTGACTCAAATGGCAAATCAGCTCCAATATCTCTTACAGTCCTCATGGATTGAGCCCGACCGATTCGTCAATTTGGCTTTAATGCCTTATAGGGCTGCAGGACACAGAAGCATAGGTGTTTCTCCTTACTTCTGCCTTTTTAAGATGGACATGCACATGCCTTCGCAATGCATCCTTGAACGGAGCTTGCAGCTTTCTGAGTCCGAGGACAGCCAGCGCATGATGGTTGAGCATCTCAATAGGGCTGAGCGCTGGATGTGCAAAACAGCTGCACGAGCATTTGCAGACATTTGCAACAAATGGACATCCCGCATGTTTCTCCCTAAGGACTTGATGGCAGGGGCTTTGGTGCGCATGAAGAGTGAGGGCGTCACATACACAAACGCGACCCTTTCTGCTGGTGGGGGCCTTTCCGCGTCATTGCCATGCTCCTGCAAAGAAATCACGTTCTTCTCTGCCACATTCTCTTTCCAGATGAACCAGACTTTGAGGCACATGTGACCAACGTCAAGGTCACCCATGAAATCGTTCCACTTCCTTGGAATCCACAGGGCCATTCTATTGAATGGTGGACATCCTTGGGAGATCCTCAAGCTCCAGATCCCGACAACACTACTCCTGCCCATTGGTCTCAGCGCCTAAAGGCCATTGCTGCTTGCCGCAACGCAGAATATTACCTTTTCTACCGCCAAATCCTCTACAGGGGGGTAGGCCTTTTCCGTACACCTAACTTAAAAAATTAATTTCTCCAGCCCACAATAAGTTAGAGAGTTGAAAATTGGTATGGTAGTAGGTCCAACCCTTCTTGGTTTGCATAAAAATTTGCGGCTCAATCCATTGGGTAGAACTTGAGAAACAGTCAATTTTGTAAGGTCACTCAAAAATCGGTACAACGCGACAGTGAAGTTTTTTTCACCTAATTTTGAGGTTTGATTTCTCAGCCCCATCTAAACCGATTGAGCCAAAAATTTTACACAAAGTAGGCCTAATTGTCTTTAACTTACATATAAATTTTTGTCCTTCTAGGTGCTACCAATGTCGAGAAACAGCCTTTGAAGTGAAACAACCTTTTTCTTTTTTCTACGATTTCATAGAATTTTCCAGCTGGGCTGGCCATTAACCACAGGAAAGGGGGAAAAGTGTGGTGTACTCCAAAGGCTGTTTCTCAACATTGGTAGCACCTAGAAAGACAAAAATTTATATGTTAATTAATGACAGTTAGGCCTACTTTGTGCAAAATTTTGGGCCCAATCGGTTTTGATGGGGCTGAGAAATCAAGCCTCAAAATCAGGTGAAAAAAAACTTCACTGTCGCGTTGTATCAATTTTTGAGTGACCTTACAAAATTGACTGTTTCTCAGGTTCTGCCCAACGGTTTGAGCCGCAAATTTTTATGCAAACCAAGGAGGGTTGGACCTTCTACCATACTAATTTTCAACTCTCTAACTTATTGTGGGCTGGAGAAATAAATTTTTAAAGTTAGGTGTACGGAACAGGCGTGGGCGGCGCGGCGGGGGGGGGGGGGGGGGGGGGGGGGGGGGGGGGGGGGGGGGGGGGGGGGGGGGGGGGGGGGGGGGGGGGGTGGGGGGGGGGTGGGGGGGGGGGGGGGGGGCCCCTGTATAAGGAAAAGGCCTACCCCCCCTGTCAATTGCTGGGATGAAGTTATGGCAGACGCCCGCCAGCAGGCGGAACGTCTTCGTCTTGAGGGCAGTGCAACACAGTCCATTCCTGTCCCTTGAGTTTCTTCACTTTCATACTTGGCATGGGCTTCCATCGTTTGAAAGAAGGGCAAGTGTGAGCGTGGAGTATGAAAGGCTCAAAAACTCTGGACAAAGATGAAGGAAAGAATGAATGATAGGGCATGAGTGGCGAGAAGAAGAAGAAGTAGGGCGTTCGAGACGATGAGGGCTGGGTGGCACGATGCCACTCCTTCTACACTTTCCCTTCCTCTGCCCAATTACCACCCCTTTTTCATACCTCCCGTTTTCGTATATTTTAAGGACATCATTTGGTTTTTGTGATTTTGCTAGTTTAGCGATATATGATTCCGCTGTTGATAATGTTTTAGGTGACAGCATTATTTGTTTTACAACAGCATGATTTTTTTGTGGATTTGACATTTTTGCTACAGCATAGGGCAGCTTAGGAATGCTACAGCAACCTGTTTATGAATGGGCGATCAACAGGACATTTAGCTCCTAGGACATTATTCCCTTTATTGGCAGCTTTGTGTACACAACCATTTATTGTGGTTTTTCATGCTGATTTTGACCAAAAATGTGCATTTGGTGCCTTTTTGATGCAATTTTGAGCATATTCTGAGCTTTTGTGAGAAAGGGCATGTACGCAGCTTCTGTAGGAGTGCTCAAATATGCTAAACAATTGCATGAGGCAAGCGCAAAGTAGCTCCCAGGCCCCAGCAGGGCAGGGGAAGTCAGAATGAGGACGAGGCTAGGCTTGATGGTGCCTCCAGTTGTATGATCTTGGCAAAATCTGATAATGACTACCTCCTGGCTCCCCTGTTCCTAACCACAAAACAATGCATATAACCAACCCCTAATATAAGTATATATGGCCACATAAGAAGCTACAAATAATCTATCCAATCCCTTTGCCTGGCCAAATGTACCTTTTACCGATTGCCAAGCAGTGTGGCACAAATGGGCTCATTTCGTGCAAACGGAAACACAATGCAATGGGCCCTTGAGGTCGAACAAGCTTTTTTTGGAAAAACCGTGTTTAGGTTATGTTAGCAAACCTGCTTTATGCAAATCTATAACATGAGCTTGTTTGCAAACCCCTAAACTAACTTGTAACCTGCTTCTAATAATTTTCTCTGGAGGTGGCGGAAGTGACGGATTTTGATTGCGCGTGTGCCGCAGGCTCTCCAGGCATGATTATACGGTACATTAGGCAATGCAGCAGGCACGGCAAGGCAGGCACACATCTGCATAGTCACAGTTAGACAAGGCCTCTTGAGGAGCGATTAGAAGCCAGTGAAGGAAGAAGCAGTGCCAGTCCAGCTACGAAGATGAACATGAACGCCAGCCGCTGCACAAAGATGCGTCTGCTGCTCCAGCAGATCCAGGGGCGCATCAAAACAGAGGGCATCTCGGACACGTCTGAGGCTGCCCGGCAGACGCTGGACAACGTGGACAAGCTGCTGGACATCCTCAAGAACAAAGACAATGAGCGCAATTGGATTGGCTACATCCAGCCCGACTCTCCGGCTCACCCTCGCCCCCCCCACACAGTCCCTGCTCAAGTCCAACACCAACAACTCTCCGGCCATCCTCCAGCCCCTCCCGCCAAGCAAGGTGAAGGAAGAAGAGAAGAACAAACAGGACACGCCCATCCTTCGATGCCAGAAGAAGCGCATCCGTGGTCCACCTCTTTCCTTCCCTCCTCATTTCATGCTTATGAGTCAAGCCGCTGCACTGCTCTCCACGAGGGAAGGCTGCGTGGAAGGCCAAGTGGGCCATCGACCTCTCCTTCGGGTCCCCGTCGCCGGCCAAGTAGAAGGTGAAGAAGGAGAACAAGGATCCATTGCCGGCCAAGAAGAAGGTGAAAAAGGAGAACAAGGATCCCGCCAAGGTGGAGGTCATCGATCTCTCCTCCTCCTCCTCCTCCAACACGATCGACCTCACCTCATCCTTGTCCTTCTCCTCCGCCAAGTCTGGGCCCAACGGCACCCCTCACCCCAACACAATCCCCCGTGAGCACTCCCCCTATTGGTAGGCTGCCTGCCTCAATGGCTCCCCTCTCCATCCTCCCTTCCCCTCGCCCCACCTAATGCCCCTCACCTAGCTCTTTCACTCCGCCTCTTCACTCTTCCTTCCCAAGTCTCTTGCCTAGTCTGTCTACTTCTAGCCTGCCTAGTCTACTATGCCTTTTCACGGTTCACACTCAGTGTCACCCACTGCTTTATCTTGCCCAAGAGGGCGGTGTTTTGGTCTTCCAGTTTTTCTGTCCACTTGTTTGGGCCTTTACTTCTCTCTCTCTCATGTTCGCATTGCTGTTGCATGTTTTCTGCTGTTGCCATGGTTGAGACTTTAGAGCCAATCTTCTCCACCCATCCAAAATTGCATGAGAGACACGAGATCCAAGTAGAAGCAAAACAGAAAGCAAGTTTGAGAAATTCCAAAATGGCATGAAACTTGGCAGCGTGTTGAAATCAAAATACTTGGTCAACATTTGCCTCTCTAACTCTCAAAGCAATGCAATGGAAAATCTAGGAGATATGCGTGGGGGCCTTGTTGATGAGCGAGTGGGGATTGGGGGTGGCAGCCAAGATCTGCTCTTCAGTGAGCAGAAATCTTTGGCCTTCTCCACCCACAGTTTGAGGAGGGTAGGGTTGGCAGCCACCAAAGCCTGGCTGAACATCCGCTCTGCTTGGCTAGCTCAAATACAGCAGGCAATGAACTGTGTGGAATGGCAATAGGGAAGGGGCTGCAGTACTGTTGGATGGCGCTCTGAGGAAGTGGAAGGCAGATGCGGCTAGGAGAGGGTACTTGTTCACCCCAATCTCCAGCCACCAGACCACCGGCTTGTTCACCTGGGCGCGTGGCTGGGAGAGGTAGTCGCCCAACTGGGTGGTGACAACAACCTCCAGGAAGTTGTTGCTCATCCAGGCTCAAGGCACTGAAGGATTTGTCTGTTGGGCATCAATGCTTGATTCAAGAGGTAGGTGAAGACCTTGCACATCTTTGGATGGACCATCTTCCCTCACATCACCATCGTCCGCCGCTAAGTCCCCATCAAGATCAGCATCTGGGATACCAAAGAAGCTTTTGCTGGTCACGTCTGCGTTGACAGAGGTAGGCGGGAGGAGCTGCAATGTAGGTTGGTTTTGAGTTGAGGGCCTTGAGGCAGGTTGGAGGAGGTTGCAAACCTCAATGTCGCTGTCGTATCTGTCCCACTTTGCTTTGTAGCATTGGACAGCGTCGTTGTGGATCGCCCGCTTGGCCACTGCAAAGAGGTGACTGCCATGCTTGGGGATGCTCTTGGGCAGGAACTTGTAGAAGGAGTGGAGGAGTGTTGCTGCGGCTGGTTGGACGAGGAAATTGTTGTCCAGCAGGTCCATGCACTTCTTGAAGTGGCATTCCAGCAATTCCAGGAGCATCGTTGTGAAGGTGCGCAAGGACATCGCCTCCGACTTCCTCTTCAGTTCCAGCAGCTGGGTGAGGAGCAAGTGGTACGATGGTAGGAGGACTGAAAGGCCACCTATTGTCCTGGGAGAAGAACAAAGGTCAGAGGAGGATAGCAGCGAGTGTAGGCTTGGAAGGGGTTTCGTGGGTCTTCGTATGGCTCCAGAAGAGGCCCAATGTTTGCACCACAGCGTCCAGCAGCACCTTGTCTGTAGGGTCCAGATGGCGGCCAGCGACGGCGGCAGGGATGGCATGTCAGCAGTCATACAGGTGACTCAGAGCATCATGCGTTGTCGACCAGCGGGTCACATTGTATGACATGAGGAGAGTCCCACAAATGTCCCGCATCTCTCGTTCTGCCTTGTTGTGCTGGATGTCATTGATCAGGCGGCGAGCGTTGTCGACTAGGATGTTGACCACTGCATAATCAACCTGTTACCAAGATTCAACAAGCATGTTTCATAGGTTGGAAATGCAGTTTGCAAACAAGGTGTTATTAGTGAAACCACCACCAAGTGCATTGAAAGAACTGTGCATGTGTGTGTGATATGAAAGTGCATGAATGACAACAAACACCTAGCGTTGTATAGGATCTGCAAACCCACTGTTGATTGACAGAGCCAATCTTGCCCGTAACCAACTGGAACTCTTTCTGATTCCATCCCAGACCACCAGCTGGAAGGTGTGGGCTACGCAGAAGAGGTAGCTGTATTGCTGTCCCTCCAAGTCCACGAAACTCTCAGCCATCAGCAACACCAAGCCCTCATCCTCATCGGCCTTGGCCTCCACATCCAGCAAAGCAGCCTACACATGCTCTCACTCACTCTCGCACACTCATTCAGTGACAAATTGTCACGCGAACCTCTAGACAGCCAAACTTGGCCTCCGTCTCGTCTTCCTCATTGTCCTGAGCATCAATGACCTCATCGGCTTCATCAGCTTCATCATCCGTCCCTTCCACCACCAGCTCCCATGCCTGCGACTGCCGCTCCTCCATCAGTGAAGGGAGCTCGCGGAAGGCCTTCTGCAGCAAATCTTTCCTTCTGCAAGGCAATGAAAAGTGATGAGAGCAAAGAAACCGTCATGTTGCAGACCATCGTTGACACTGCCATCTCTACTCCATCCAGGTATGAGGCTGTGATTCCCAGGAAGGGTTCGTTGGTCCTGCATTGTGTTCAAACCTGCTATTGGGCTGGCGCGAGGGAGTGAAGTTTTGGTGTTGTTTGGGGTTGTGTTTGTTGTGCTCTGCTCCACACGAGAATCGCGATGTTTGCATTGGAAAGAGCACCTGAAAGCATTGAAACTGCCAAAAAGTTTACAATTTGGTATAGAAAAATGCAAAACAAAGTGCCGTCCGAACTCCTTCCCTGCTGCTGCCCTGCTGCTGCTGCTGCTGCTTCGCATCTGCTAATGAACAAGAGTAGGTATTCATTCGATTCATTTGACCCCCCCCCCCAACCCTTTACTTGATGATAATACTTCAGTTAAACTATGTAGAATCGTATGCACCAGTGGTGTAGTGGTGTAAGCGATTGAACAGCTAAATATAATTGGAAAGTTCGATTCCTTCTCATACTTTCATTTTTTTGTATTTTTGACAGGATGTAAAGCTCTTGTCTCCCAAAATCGATTGCCCCGAGTGTAAAAACAAGAATATTTTGTTTTTTTCCAATTTTTGCGCGGCCGAAGGCCGCCTGCCGCGGAGGGCAGGGCAGTCAGAGCTCCGTAGGCCGGAGGGCATGGGTGCGGAGGCCCCGAAGCGTAGCCTAGCATGCGAAGCATGCTAGGCAAAGCGTAGGGGCCGTAGCACCCGTGCCCGGAGGCCGGAGGAGCTCTGGCGCCCTGCCCGAAGCGGCGGGTGGCCAAGGCCAGCTTAAGCAGTTACCCCATTTTTGCGTCCGTCTGTCCGCATATATATATATATATATATATATATATATATATCTTATATAATATGGGTGATGCCATTTTGGGAGGGGTCTCGGGGCTCCCTGAATTCTTTACTTACACTGGCATATGATAGCTCTATGAATCAGTCTTGACGAGTTATTCAAAATTATTTGGGGGGATCCATGCACAGAAAACATTGAAAATATGAACTAATCGAAAATGTTCCGATTTTTTCCATTTTTGGGCTTTTTCTGACTTTGAAACTTTGTAGCTCCTTCATTTTTTAACTTTCTCTGTCGGACTTTTTTTTAAATCAAAGCTACAACAGTTCTGCATAAAATTAACTGGTTATTTTTCAAAGATTCAAATAAAATATTTGATAAAAAATGGATTGACTGAAGCCAATTTTTCGTTTTCTGGCCTACCCGTGAGTCTGATGTTTTTGGGATAAATTAAGTATTCCTTCAAGGCAAGTTTGAGTAAGCATTATCTTGGACAATGTGATGCATCATGTCCTAGAGAATATCAAGTCTTTTCTTGAGTTGTTTGGTCTTGAGTAGTGACCCAAGGTTTGGGGTGTTTTGGCATAACTTTCAACTAAATGTGGCCGCGCGTAGCGCGGCCACTGACCTATATTACTAGTATATATATATATGTGTGTCCCAGGCCCGTACTCCGCGGTTTTTCAACGAAATTGGCTGATTTTTTGCATGAAGGTCCGCCTAGGCGGTGCCTCGGGACCATTTTTGGTGCTTGGCGTAATTTTTTGAATTTCGCCCAAAACTCAATTTTTTGATGTTTCAAAACACTAAAAATTGTAAATCACTGGTTTTTCCATGAAATTAGCTGAAATTTTGTAGGAAAGTCCGTCTTGGTGATGCCTTGGCACCATTATTAGGGCTTGGCGAAATTCTTCGATTTTCACCCAAAACTCAATTTTTTGATGTTTCAAAATGCGAAAAATCGTAAATCACTGGTTTTTTGGCAGATACGTCCGTCAAAGTAATATCTTGAAGCTGGCAAGAGGAAATTTTGAAATATTTAGTATTTATTGATTTATAGTCAAAAACCCAAAATCTTGATGTTTCAAAAATTTGAACAAGCATAAGTCCACGGTTTTTCAATAAAATTAGCTGATTTTTGGTATCTACGTCCATGAAAGTAATATCTTAAAGCTGGCAAAAAGAATTTTTGGTAAATTATTAGTATTTCTCGATTTATAGTTAAAAGCCAAAATCTTGATGTTTCAAAAATCGAAACATGTATAATTCATGGTTTTTTCACTGAAATCTTTTGAATTTTGGCATGCATTTTCATCTAGGTGGTGTCTTGAGGTAAGGCCGCGCATCTTGGCAACCGCCGAGAATACCTTGTTTTTGTTTGCAAATAATTTCAAAGAGGATTTTTAATTTTTAGTATTTTTTAAAAATAATTTTTTAAATTAAATAAAATTTTACCTTAATTTATAACACACACTTTAAAAAACACAGACAAAAACAAAAAATTTTATTTTTGCATGTTTGGCAAGCCAAAAGTAAGCCAAGTGTAAAGCTAAGGAATTTCCCAATTATTGTGTGTTTGCCAAAAATTTTCCATAGCATTTATCATTTTTAAAACTTTTTAAATTAATTAATTTATTCTTTAATTACTTTTTATGTATATATTTATTGATCTAATAAAATTTTAACTAAATATATAACCAACAATATAAAAAAAGGACAAATATTTGACAAAATTTTATTTTTGCATGTTTAAAGTTGAGGAAATAAAAGGTACCATCGGCAAGCCGAAAGTAAGCTCTTTTCTCCCAAAAATCAACTGCCCCCAGTATAAAGACCAGGATATTTTCCTACTACTAATGGAATCTGCTGTGTCATCTGTTTTTTGTTTGAGCGCGCATGAAAAGAGCCTTGGAACGCGCGCGAAAACAAAATGCAAATGCCCCACAAGCAGATTCCATTAGTAGTAGGAAAATATCCTGGTCTTTATACTGGGGGCAGTTGATTTTTGGGAGAAAAGAGCTTACTTTCGGCTTGCCGATGGTACCTTTTATTTGTCTACTAATGGAAGAAGGCTAGGACAAACCACTGGTTTGTCCATTTGTCCACAGCAAAGTGGACCAAATCGAGCCGGTTGAGCAGAGCATTGTGCCCCTTCTCAATGGTCTTCAGCGCCATTGCTCCCCATCGCATAGCAGACGTGCGGCTAGGAACTTTGTAGGCTGCATCCAGCTTCTGCATGGCACCTTAGCCTCCATAAGAGAACGTGGAAGGGAAGAAAGAGGAAGGGAATGTGAATGAAGTTGGCGAAGTAGCTGTTCTCCACGAGTCTGAAGGGGATGGTGGGTGTGGCGGCAGGGATGAGCACAAGGGCTCGGTCCAGCTCACGTTTGCGCTTGCTGTTTTGGCCCTACTGGAAGCCCTTGCCCTTACTGGGACCCCGCAGCCACCCCTCCACCGAGTTCAGCTCCATAGACTTCCTCTTCTCTAGAACAGTTACTTTTCTCCACACTCATCAAAGAAGTGGCTGGAGAACTCACTAGTCCCTGATGACCCGGCAATCTCTTCCCGCAGCTTTCCAGCCAGCTTTCCAATTTGATGATGGTGAAGGCCTAGGACATGATGCCGAGCGTTGGCAGCGTGAGGGCGGCTGGCGTTCCAGGTGTGTCTGCAGACCCCCATCACACCGCTGGGCTTGGGCAGGCAGCACTGCATGCCCTTGTCATCTTCCTTGGTGTAGAAGGGCAGGCTCCAGATCTAGCAACACACCAAGCATGGGAATGGACACTGTACCTTGGGGCAGGTGGAACCTGAGAGCGCTGTTCCTTGTTGCCCTTGCGGCAAGGTTGGCGAATGACGTCATTGACCCAGTGGACAAACTTGCTTGCCTGGCCAGGCTCAATGGCCCCTTCATCTGCTCCAGCATCCTCCTGCTCTTCTCCTTCATCGTCCTGCTGCTCTCCACTCTCGTCAAAGTTGCGCAGGCTGTCGTCGTCGGCGTCGAAGAGGTCCGGTTGGCTCTGGCTGAGGCTTATGCTGCATCCGCTGGCCTGGGAAGTGGGTGTAGCAGACATCCGCGCTGGTGTCATTGCAGGAGGTCGTGGGATGGTCGCCGGTGGAGGGATGCAAGGGAGTGGAGTGAAGACAGCGGCGCGGGAGGTAGAAGATGCTCGTCCACTTGCCTCTGCCTGGCTGCTTCCACTGGCCTTGCTTGCTCGCTTGCGTCCACACCCTTTCACCAGCAGAGCGCTATCCAACACTCTGCCACGTCCTCCTCTCTGGCTCATACTGGCCACCAGCAGCTGGTCTTTATAGGTCTGAAAAGCATGCAAAGAACGCCTAAAAGATGAGACCAAAAAAGGGCAGGAACATGCCAGTACGCATAGGTGTGTATGGCTGTGCCTCTGCACCACCCCTGGGGGAGGCTGGCGCGCGTTTTCCCTCATTCTCCTGCATTTCAGGGCCAAAAACCGCCCATTTAAGGGGTGTATATCGAGAACAATTACATTTTTTAAACCCATGCAATTACATGAATTAATCAATGCAGGATGGCATAAATATTTAGAATATCCAATGTAATTGCATGTAATTGCGCGTTTCTGGCAAACTAGCACTAAAATTATGTTTTAGAGCCAATATTGGCTATTTTTGCAAATGTAAGCCTGTAGCTTTGCAGGAAAGCGCAATTACATGCAATTACATTGCATATTCTGTACCTTTGAGACTTACCGGAGCCAGGTATCCATGTAATTGCATAGTAATTGCGCACATTTTTCATCATTTCTGCCGTTTTTTGCTGTTGAGGCTCAATATTTGCTGTTTTTGCGAATTTTGGCCTGTAGTTCTGCAGGAAAGTGCAATTACATGCAATTACACTGCATATTCTGTACCTCTGGGTTCTGCCGGAGCTAGGCATCCATGTAATTGCATAGTAATTGTGCACTTTTTTCAATAATTTCTGAAATCTTTTTAATCTTTTAATTGCGCTATGCCTCTTTTGCTCTTTTTATTGCCTCTGACGACCCTGCACCTTCGCCTGCATTTTTGTTTCCTCTTTCTTGATAGATCCTGGTATTGCCCTCTTTCTTTGCAGGTACAAGGGCTCTTTCTGTCGGATAAAAGATGTGGCTGCAGTTCGGCGACTGGTGATTGGGCACCGAAGAGCAAACCTTTCCCTGCTGAAGATGGCCAAGAAGTCCCCCCCCTAGCATTTTTTCTACTTATCTTGAATACAGCTTGGATACTGATTCTGTTTCCCCTCTTAGGCTTAGTCAAAACCCGTGTATACTGTGGCAGTACCAAGTATAGTTGCTTAGAGACCCGCAAACATAGGTGATAAGCTCAAAAAGTACTTGTTTCCTTTTCCAATTGCCCCCCCCCCCCCCCCCCAAACAAAAATTTTTCCAATTTTCCCCCCCCCCAAACGAAAATTTTTCCAATTGTCCCACCCCCAAACGAAAATTTTTCCAATTGTCCCCCCCCCCCCAAACGAAAATTTTTCCAATTGTCCCCCCCCACCAAACGAAAATTTTTCCAATTGTCCCCCCCCCAAACGAAAATTTTTCCAATTGTCCCACCCCCAAACGAAAATTTTTCCAATTGTCCCCCCCCCCCAAACGAAAATTTTTCCAATTGTCCCCCCCACCAAACGAAAATTTTTCCAATTGTCCCCCCCCCCCCCCCCAAATGCCGATTTGCCGATTTGAGCACTGATTGAGCACCTTGCACATGGTTAGGAGCATCTTAGATTTGGGGGGGGGGGGGGTTCGACCATGGGGGAGGGGCAGATGCGTTGGGGGGCCGGCAGATGCGTTGGGGGGATTGTGGGAGTCAGCCGACGTCGCTGGAGGGGCAGCATAGCATCCTCAAGTACACCGCCATCAACAACGTCGGCCCTCCACGCAGCACCGTCCTCACCCGAAAGCGTGACCGGCCAAAGTCCGAATCCTCTCCAAGGCAGTGGAAGAGACTGCAGAGTTGGGAGACAATTGCGAAAAGGCCTGGACCCATCGTCTCTGAAAGAGCAGCCACTCAAGCCGAAGCACTCCTTCGTCTGCCACCTACCCGCCAATCTCCTCAAGCCCGCTGGCCCTGCCAACCCTTCCGTATCTTCTTCTCACCCTTCCCTGGCTCCATTTCTCCAGGAGCTCTCCATACAGAAGTAGAAAAAGGAGGAAGAAGCGCAAGAGGAGAAGAAAGAAGTGGTAGAGAGAAAGAGGGAAAGCAAAGGCTATGCTGCCCATGAAGCTGCAAGATTCTGCCCTTCAGAAGAGGCCATCAAGGACTTCAAGCAGAGCCAGAGCCAGCCTACCGCAGACTTCAGCATCTGCCCAAACCCAGCTTCAAAAACGAGGGCTACATTCAAGTCACCCTCACCCATGCCCAGTCTTCTCAGTCTCCAAAGCAATAGCAGTCTAACTGGCAGATGCTCTGGTAAAAGAAGCGTGCACACACACAGCTCCTTCTGGTGGAGAACTCCGAATTTCGCACCTCTCTCGAAACCACCACCGCCAGGTACGTGCTTCTCGAGAAGAAGAACGGCTCATATTTCCCTCCAGTTCGCTGCCTCAGGCTGAAAATTCTAACATTGCAGATGGCTGAGTCTTCCATCAAACACCACAAGACGGCCATGAAAGGACTGCAGGCTGCATTTGAGGCCAAGACCGACGAATGCAATGGCCTCATCAAGCGCCTTGATGCCCGCACGAAGAACCATTAAGCCTCGCAATAATCCACAACATCTACCCTTTTTCAATATTACTACACTGTCAAAACCTTTCAATTTTCAAATGCGTAAAAACAGCAAATATTGAGCCTCAACAGCAAAAAACGGCAGAAATGATGAAAAATGTGCGCAATTACTATGCAATTACATGGATACCTGGCTCCGGTAAGTCTCAAAGGTACAGAATATGCAATGTAATTGCATGTAATTGCGCTTTCCTGCAGAGCTACAGGCTTACATTTGCAAAAATAGCCAATATTGGCTCTAAAACATAATTTTAGTGCTAGTTTGCCAGAAACGCGCAATTACATGCAATTACATTGGATATTCTAAATATTTATGCCATCCTGCATTGATTAATTCATGTAATTGCATGGGTTTAAAAAATGTAATTGTTCTCGATATACACCCATTTAAGGGCCATAACCTGCTCTTAACCCGGTTCGCGTTAAGGTTAAGAAGCATTTTCTGAGAGAAGCAAGGTCATTGGAAAGGGGTTGCATCCGATTTTTTAGAACCAATTTTTTCGATCGGTTTTTGAAAATACATAACATTTTAAGATATTTCACCAAGTGGAACCTGATATTGATCAGCATATGGCTCGCAATGAGCTTGAACAGTTTTGCTGGTCAGCCTTGTATGCAACACAATGATGTGTCAGGTTTGAGCACAATTTATGAATCTGAGCTCAAGCAAACTATGGACTTATGGGTATCAAATTAAAGCTAAAAGCCTACCAAAAACGATGGTGATCCTTGATGGAACCACCCTTGCTCGGATGCAACCACCCTTGCTCCTCTCGTACATTGCTTCTTAAAAGCAGGTTAAAGCAAACCTTAACGGTTAAGAGCAAGTTAGAGCAGGTTCGCAAAAGCAGGTTCAGCAAAGCTGCGTAAAAGCTGCATCAGAACAAGCCTAGTTCGCACTTTTTTTGGGCCCGAACGTGAACGCAAACGCGAATGGGCTAGCCCATTGCAAACTGTGTGCCACACTGTCGCCAAGTGAATACATTCTATCGTCCATCGAATAGATGCGGAGGAGGAGAAGGAGGAGTTTGGACAAATGGTTTCTGGTGATTTTCTCAAAAGTTCTGAAGCAGTTTGGCGATTTTTCGCGAGTTTTGGTCAATTTGATGTTGTGCCTTTCAATGCAAAAAGAATTCGAACGATTGGTTGTTTCTGTAAAGCACAAAAGCCTTATCAATTTTAAGATCTAGCAATAACCCTAAAAACATACACCTGGGTCGAAAAGAGGGGCTGGGCGCTGACACTTCACTAAAGCTCGCTCGCGCCAGCCCAATTAACCATCAACCATAATTAGAGCTCAACAATGCAGCTCACTTGTGACAATGGGCAGCTCACTCACTGCAGTGCTTGTGACAACCAATGCTGAACATCCAATCTCCTCCTGCACCACATGCCATAATTCTGGCCATGCAAAAAATGAATTCATGCTCAATCTTACGCGTGCACCAACTCCAAAACCCGAGTCGCACAGTAAAGCATTGGACAAGCCCAACGACTGAGAACCAAAATAGAAGCAGAAACACAGCGCATCTTTGGCTGTCTGAAGACTGAATCACCAAGCAAGACACCCGCATCAACCATGGTTAGAGCTCAACAATATGCGGCGCTGTCTCTCCTTGCCTCACTCACTGCAGCGCTTGTCGCAGCCAATGCTAAACATCCGCACCCGTCCAATCTCCTCCTGCACCATCCAGCCCCATCACATCCGCTAGAAATGCCCCTAGACTCAGTCAGCTAAGGCCCACATTGCACTCCAGAGGGGGCAGCGGCAGCCGCCGTTGCAGCTGCTGCAGGAGGCGATAGTAGGCGGTGTCCTTGTAGGCGTTGTGGCCTCCGGTGAGCAGCAGATGCCGATGCTCCTGGTACTCCTCTTCACTGGCCGTCCTCAGCAGCGCCTGCAGCCTCTCCTCCAATCTCTCCCCAGAGGGGCCCAAGGGGTACCCGGTTGGCGGCAGTGATGCGAGCGTTGGCCGCCCTGACAGCCTCCAGGCGCTCTCGACTCACCCCACAGCGAAGGCTCTCTCCCAGTGGCAGCACCACCAGCCTCACCTGGCCCCCGTCAGCTGACAGGCGGCAGGAGTACAGCTGGCCGCCCTCCGACACTGCCAGTCCCGTGGGCACCTGCACAGGGGGCTGTTGGACAAGCTTAGGGGCGAGGTGAAGGGGGTGGAAGCGGACGGAACCTCCTGACCGCTGGGGGTGAGGCAGGCTTGGACTTGGACACCGGCCAGGGTGCAGACAAAGCGAACACTCCCATCCACTGACAGCCATAGGTCCCCTGCAATTGGGACTGTGACTCTGGGCAGGCGCTGGGAAGAGCTCTACCATCGGCGTGCCAGCTGCCCCGATCATCTAGACAGCTGATGGCAGCCGCCAAGTCCGTCTGCATCTGGCGCCATTCGGCCACCTCTTCCTGCCCAATCCATTAAGGTTGAGGCTGCCAAAGCGCTCTAAGATTGGAGGAGTAGAGGAATAGAGTAGAGGAGTAGAGTTGGAGGACTAGAGGGCGAACCAGGTAGGAGGGCAGGGCAAAGCGGCGCTTGTAGAGTGAAGGTGCTGGGGTGCTGGTAGAGGGCAGAGGGCGGGTGGAAAGGTGGAAGCGCTGGCGACCGCTGGGAAGGGTGAGGAGGAGGCAGTGAAACTCCCGCCCATCCGCCTCCAGCTCCTCTCCGGCCTCCAGTCTGCCGGCGGGTGTTTGACAGGCCAGATCCTCGATCTGAAGCAGGCCTTCTGCGCCTCTGCGACATACTTGCAGGACGCTTCTGCAAACTGGCCACGCTCTCCACCCCTAGGTGAGAAGAGAAAAGAGGCTGGGAGGAACACCTGTCACTGTCGATCCACTCCAGGCCCTCCTGGAAGCATGTCATGGCCGCAACTGTGGCCCAAGAAGTGGTGAGTAGCAGCAGCTTGCTCATCATCTCTGCCGCTTTGGCCTGGCTTTGCCCTGCTGCTGCAATGCGCTGCCTTCATAGGCCCGCAGTTCTATCAGGGCCTTGTCTCCTGGGCGCGGATGTGTCGTCCTTTGTCATATGCCATGTAGCTAAGCCACACCCTAAGCCGTTTGCCATTCGCCCTCGCCTACTCTACGCTACGCAGCGACTACTCCCTTCTCCAACTGCCCCCTTCCTCTATCTCCCTCCCGGTTCCTGGGAGGCCTAGTCTCACACTACTCTGCCCACATTACCCAGCCATCCACGGTCCTTTATGCTTGCCGCTCACTAATTCAACTGTTGACGCATTGGGGCCCATCACCCGTCAATTGCTGCCACTTACTCAGGCAGGGCGCAGGGGAGGAGTTTGGGGGGGGGGGTGGGGTTGCTTGAGAAAAAGCCATTGAAATTGAAGGCTGTTTGAAATGGGTGGTGTGAGGGGGCTGCAATTGATTTGAAGCTGTGGATGTCAACAGGGCGATTACAATCAAGGCACCTTGCCAATCTTCATTAGGGCATGATGGGCCTGTTTTCCCTGCTACATCTCGACTTCCCGGAATGCGCCATCCTTTGGGTGTGGCGTGCTAATTTGCCGCCAAATCAACAACGTTGAGAAAATGTAACATTATCATCCTTTATCCTCAATTGATACTCCATCTGGCATTGATTGATTGGGGCCGTGCAAGCGGAGCCTTAGCACATTCCCCTCTTAGCCAAGGACAAGCCCTTTTACGGATTTTGAAAATATGAATGGCTTTAGCTTGGCAACGCCATTTAGCCAACGACTTCATCTACTAACAGCAAAACAAGAAAGCTGATCAGAAAAGTGCCCCCCCCCCCTCCCCAATCCCGAAGACATTTTCCTAGTTCAATGGGGAAGCATTGAGACAGCCTTTTTGATAGGTTTGAGAAACGGTGGCACAAAAATTTTTGACCCCCCATTTTTATGATTGGATCTGAAAAAGGGGTTAATTTTATACTATGTGCTAGAATGGGAGCGTTCAAAATGCCTCCGTTGGCTCACAATCGCTAATTGATTGAAGGTAGGTCGGCGCAGTAGCTCAAATTTGTGATTTTCAGACCCGCGACACAAAAATGGAACTAGCGAGCTCAATACTCAATGAAATCCGTAAATTCAAACTGTATGGCAACCCTATAGATCTAAGGTGTTAAGTGACACCTTTTAACCACAGATTTTTCAAAACTTTTTAAATGCTAAATCTGACCCAAAATGAAAATCACGAAATATCAAATTTTCATTTTTTTCAAAATTGCTGATTTTCTGTGCCATAACTACTTAGGCCAGCCTCAAAACTAGCATTTTTGAATTTCTCGTGTAATTTTAGTTTAGAAAATGTCTCCTCTACTCCGATAAACTGCTGGCCTATTATGACTTCGCTCCAATTTATGTGCCCAACTTTAGATATGCCCTATGTTATAACATAGGGCACTTTAGGTAAGGCAAAATTTTTCCACCAAAAAACTTCCTGCTCCTCAGGAAAACTATATTACTCAATTTCCTCTTGTGAGCTAGCTACCTTAAGCCTTACGCAGGTATTAAGCAAGAAAAATTGCTGGGTTTCAGTTTAAATTTATAAAAAATTATCCAAAGCATGAGAGCAGGTCAAGAATTAGCCCTATGTTATAACATAGGGCGAAAATGACGAAAAAATTTTGGGTCTTGAATTTTAATTCCAATGGCCTAAATCGATCCTCTAGCCTCAAATACACCCAAAAATATCATTTTTGTGCTTAAATTTTAAGTATTTGGAAATTTGACTTTTTCATGATATTTGGCCAAATTTGTCCCAAGCTAAGGAAAAACTCAAAATTATGAGATTTTGAAATAATCTAAATTTAAGCACAAAAATGATATTTTTGGGTGTATTTGAGGCTAAAGGATCGATTTAGGCCATTGGAATCAAAATTCAAGACCCAAATTTTTTTCGTCAATTTCGCCCTATGTTATAGCATAGGGCTAATTCTTGACCTGCCCTCATGCTTTGGATAATTTTTTATAAATTTAAACTGAAACCCAGCAATTTTTCTTGCTTAATACCCGCGTAAGGCTTAAGGTAGCTAGCTCACAAGAGGAAATTGAGTAATATTGTTTTCCTGAAGAGCAGGAAGTTTTTTGGTGCAAAAATTTTGCCTTACCTAAAGTGCCCTATGTTATAACATAGGGCATATCTAAAGTTGGGCACATAAATTGGAGCGAAGTCATAATAGGCCAGCAGTTTATCGGAGTAGAGGAGACATTTTCTAAACTAAAATTTCACGAGAAATTCAAAAATGCTAGTTTGAGGCTGGCCTAAGTAGGTATGGCACAGAAAATCAGCAATTTTGAAAAAAATGAAAATTTGATATTTCGTGATTTTCATTTTGGATCAGATTTAGCATTTAAAAAGTTTTGAAAAATCTGTGGTTAAAAGGTGTCACTTAACACCTTAGATCTATAGGGTTGCCATACAGTTGGAATTTACGGATTTCATTGAGTATTGAGCTCGCTAGTGCCATTTTTGTGTCGCGGGTCTGAAAATCACAAATTTGACCTACTGCGCCGACCTACCTTCAATCAATTAGCGATTGTGAGCCAACGGAGACATTTTCAACGCTCCCATTCTAGGACATAGTATAAAAATAATCCCTTTATCAGATCCAATCATAAAAATGGGGGGTCAAAATATTTTGTGCTCAGCCTTCCAAAAATTCTCACATCTCTCAAAAAGGCTGTCTTGAGGTCTGCAAGGATGGGCTCAGTGAAGGCGAGTGAATATGCTTCATAAATGCTACTTCGAAAACTATCGCAGATCTTCATACATTTCATACACATTAGGGAGACCTAAATTGTTCCTTTCCATTTTGAACCAGTGATTGACATCATCTCCAGTCGGTCCAGTTCAAATTCCAGGCTAGATTACTCTTAGCGATCGAGAAATAAAATGATTTTGTCGAAATCACAAGCTTAAGAGCGCTGAACGCTGGGAGGCATAGGGAAGTTCAAAAGCGCGCCTTTGCGAAGCTCTTGGGTGCGGTGGCTAGGTGACGAGGCGAAGCTGTCTGGGCTTTGCTTCGGCGCAAAGCAGCAGACCTACCTTGGCACATGGCCTCCGCGCGCACTTGCCCGCACAGCTCCCGCCTCTTTCCCTCTCTGCCCCTTTTTCCCCTATTCCTATTTCGCCTAGCTTTTCTTCAAACCTCTGCGCGTCTAGCTGAGCTTCGCAAAGGCCTCAGGCCTGTGTGAACTTTATGCGGACCTTTGCAAAGCTGAGGACGAAAGAATAGTGACAGGAAAGAGGGAATTTGGTAGGTGAGGCGGAGAATGATGCGGCAACGCGGTCTGTCAGAGGATCACGGGAGCTCAGAGGCTGCCTCCCCGCCTTCCCAGCTCCGCCGCAACTTCTCTGCCGGCTTCTCGCCCCGCCGCTCCTCCAAAAAGGTTCGCCCACTACCTCACGCGGAGAATGATGCGGCAACGCGGTCTGTCAGAGGATCACGGGAGCTCAGAGGCTGCCTCCCCGCCTTCCCAGCTCCGCCGCAACTTCTCTGCCGGCTTCTCGCCCCGCCGCTCCTCCAAAAAGGTTCGCCCACTACCTCACGCGGAGAATGATGCGGCAACGCGGTCTGTCAGAGGATCACGGGAGCTCAGAGGCTGCCTCCCCGCCTTCCCAGCTCCGCCGCAACTTCTCTGCCGGCTTCTCGCCCCGCCGCTCCTCCAAAAAGGTTCGCCCACTACCTCACGCGGAGAATGATGCGGCAACGCGGTCTGTCAGAGGATCACGGGAGCTCAGAGGCTGCCTCCCCGCCTTCCCAGCTCCGCCGCAACTTCTCTGCCGGCTTCTCGCCCCGCCGCTCCTCCAAAAAGGTTCGCCCACTACCTCACGCGGAGAATGATGCGGCAACGCGGTCTGTCAGAGGATCACGGGAGCTCAGAGGCTGCCTCCCCGCCTTCCCAGCTCCGCCGCAACTTCTCTGCCGGCTTCTCGCCCCGCCGCTCCTCCAAAAAGGTTCGCCCACTACCTCACACTCATCCTGGAGCCAACTCGATGACAGCCACGCAATTTGCGTTCTCGATGCGTTCAATGTGGACTGTAGTTGCGGTTGAAGGTGAAGGAGGTGAGCGTGAGTCGGCTGTCCAGTGACTGGGCCGTGGAGGCCTTGGCGGGGACCATACCCTACGTCGAGGATGTCATAACTGATGAAGATGACTTTTCGCGTCCTCTTTTCACCTCCTCGCTCTCTCACTCCAACTCAAACTACGCTTCAGATTCCGAGGAGCCCAGCGAACCCTACGTCCCCCTCACCAGTCTTCTGCCCTCCGTCAGTCCATCTGGTGCTCGCTCACTTCGCCCTCTCCCCCCTTTATCCTCTCCCTATCAACCTACTTACCTCTCATCAGCCACCCATGACAAAGCCAAGGGAGAAAGAATGGAAGGGGTTGCAGTGGAGGAGGCAGCGGCGGGATTAGCCGACGGTTTGGATGGGCTGCACTCCTTCCGTACGCCCAGCCTAGTGGACCCACTGGCCCCGCATCCTCTCTTCAATCACCATCGTTGCCCCCTTCATACCATTCCTGACCCCTTGGGGTAGATAGCTGCGTGCAGAGCTGGGCAACGCGGCGGAAGGCTTCGGAAATGACTTCCAAATCCATCGCCTCGGTTCCCAGGACATCCTCTATGAGGAGCGGCGCAAACCGCCAAAGGTGCAGTTGAGGAGGAGTGGGAAGGATGGCAGGAGAGGAGAGGAGAGGGGTTGTAGATAGTGGGCCGCTACTTGTTCGGGGACATGCTGGGCGAGGGCAGCTACAGCAAGGTCAAAGAGGTCCTCGACACTCACAACCTCACCCGCCGCGCCGTCAAAATCATGAAGAAGCGCAAACTGCGCCGCATACCCGGTTTCCCCCCTATTTTCTTCCACCTTCATTGTCAAGCAGAGGGGGCATAAACACGCTCAGCACCAAAAGCTATGCAATTGAAGGATAAAGGAGGATAAGAGAAGAATTGATGTGTACAGGAGGAGTGCAGAACGTGGAGACGGAGATTCGGCTGCTGCGAAAGCTGAGCCATGAGAACGTGATCGAGCTGGTGGAGACCTTCGAGCGGTCGGACAAGGACAAGCTCTACGTTGTGATGGAGTACTGCGTGGGCAGTCTCCAGGAAATGGCAGAGAACAGCCCCAATGGACGCTTCCCAATCTGGCAGATGCACGGATACTTCCTACAGCTGGTCCATGGCCTTCAGTACATTCACTCCAGGGTTCATCCGCCCTTCTCTTCTTGCCTAGCTCAACCTATAAAGGAAGGTAGGCTTTTGGCAGGGCGTCTGCCACAAGGACATCAAACCCAGCAATCTCCTCCTCAACTGCTACGAGGTGCTCAAGATCTCCGACTTCGGCGTCGCCGAGGAGTTTCCCCTCTTCCAGGCAACCTCCTCTTCCTCTTCAAGGCTACCATTGAGTAATGGAGGAAGCTTCTGGCAGGGCTCCGACTACACCCGCCTAGGCCAGGGCACGCCCAAGTTCCAGGCCCCCGAGATCGCTGCTGGGAGCAGCAAGAAGCTCCACGCCTTCCCCCTCGACTGCTGGTCTGCCGGCGTCACCCTCTACTACCTCATCAGGTCACTTTCCCTTCTTCTACTCCTCTCCCTTCTTGTCCATCTCCTCAGCCACAACTTCGCTGCTGAGCCTCAGGCTTTTCAGCGGCCAGTATCCCTTCGACGGGGACAGCATACTCAGGCTATACGACAACATTGTCACCCAACCCCTCGCTATGCCCCGCAGCATAGAGGTGGACCCGCTCTTGGAGTCCTTCCTGCACGGTTTGGCCCAGAATATTCCCTCTCAGCCTCTCAAGCCACTCACTCCTCCTTTTCCCAGAATTGCTGGAGAAGAACCCAAAGAAGCGCCTGCGTCTCGAGGGCATACGCAGTCACGGCTGGCTACGAAAGAAACCCGCCTACTCTAAGTATTCCCTTTTCACCCAATCTGCAAAAACCATTAGAAATTGATTTAATTGAAATGTGCAATTAGTGGTAGGGAGAGAAAAACTAGAGAGGGATGTGGCTTTGCAAGGCTGGACAAGGTGGGCCTGCCGCCGTTCAAGGGGGACGGGAGTCGCTCGTTGACGGTCTACTCCCAGCTGCTGGCCATCTACGACGAGGACGACGGGGGGCTGGAGGGGGACGGGCACTTGGCTGACGACGAAACCCCCGAGCACCACCTGGACGACATCCACGAATTCCAGGAGCCTACCGACCCCACCGCTTCTCTCCACTCACAACTTCCCCTCCAGCCTTCCACCTCCAGCGCCATGGCCGATTTCCAGGTCACACTCTTGCCAACCTGTTTGGGAGAGGATAACAATTCAGATTAAAAGACAGAAATCGGATAGAAATCATAGCTGTGATTAAAAGGTGAAAAAAGTTTCAGAATGAGATTCCACCAAGCGAATCCATTCACCGTGGTCAGAACATGGTGATGGCTCGGCTGGCAGCTCAGATGGCTGTCTCCTCTGACGATGCCGGAGCCTGCCACTCCAGTTCTGACGGACTTCACATTAGCGTTTCTGCTCGACCCAGGACCACCAGCGCTTCTCCTGTACGCTCTCCCCTTTCACTCACCTGGCGATGGCTCGGCTGGCAGCTCAGATGGCTGTCTCCTCTGACGATGCCGGAGCCTGCCACTCCAGTTCTGACGGACTTCACATTAGCGTTTCTGCTCGACCCAGGACCACCAGCGCTTCTCCTGTACGCTCTCCCCTTTCACTCACCTGGCGATGGCTCGGCTGGCAGCTCAGATGGCTGTCTCCTCTGACGATGCCGGAGCCTGCCACTCCAGTTCTGACGGACTTCACATTAGCGTTTCTGCTCGACCCAGGACCACCAGCGCTTCTCCTGTACGCTCTCCCCTTTCACTCACCTGGCGATGGCTCGGCTGGCAGCTCAGATGGCTGTCTCCTCTGACGATGCCGGAGCCTGCCACTCCAGTTCTGACGGACTTCACATTAGCGTTTCTGCTCGACCCAGGACCACCAGCGCTTCTCCTGTACGCTCTCCCCTTTCACTCACCTGGCGATGGCTCGGCTGGCAGCTCAGATGGCTGTCTCCTCTGACGATGCCGGAGCCTGCCACTCCAGTTCTGACGGACTTCACATTAGCGTTTCTGCTCGACCCAGGACCACCAGCGCTTCTCCTGTACGCTCTCCCCTTTCACTCACCTGGCGATGGCTCGGCTGGCAGCTCAGATGGCTGTCTCCTCTGACGATGCCGGAGCCTGCCACTCCAGTTCTGACGGACTTCACATTAGCGTTTCTGCTCGACCCAGGACCACCAGCGCTTCTCCTGTACGCTCTCCCCTTTCACTCACCTGGCGATGGCTCGGCTGGCAGCTCAGATGGCTGTCTCCTCTGACGATGCCGGAGCCTGCCACTCCAGTTCTGACGGACTTCACATTAGCGTTTCTGCTCGACCCAGGACCACCAGCGCTTCTCCTGTACGCTCTCCCCTTTCACTCACCTGGCGATGGCTCGGCTGGCAGCTCAGATGGCTGTCTCCTCTGACGATGCCGGAGCCTGCCACTCCAGTTCTGACGGACTTCACATTAGCGTTTCTGCTCGACCCAGGACCACCAGCGCTTCTCCTGTACGCTCTCCCCTTTCACTCACCTGGCGATGGCTCGGCTGGCAGCTCAGATGGCTGTCTCCTCTGACGATGCCGGAGCCTGCCACTCCAGTTCTGACGGACTTCACATTAGCGTTTCTGCTCGACCCAGGACCACCAGCGCTTCTCCTGTACGCTCTCCCCTTTCACTCACCTGGCGATGGCTCGGCTGGCAGCTCAGATGGCTGTCTCCTCTGACGATGCCGGAGCCTGCCACTCCAGTTCTGACGGACTTCACATTAGCGTTTCTGCTCGACCCAGGACCACCAGCGCTTCTCCTGTACGCTCTCCCCTTTCACTCACCTGGCGATGGCTCGGCTGGCAGCTCAGATGGCTGTCTCCTCTGACGATGCCGGAGCCTGCCACTCCAGTTCTGACGGACTTCACATTAGCGTTTCTGCTCGACCCAGGACCACCAGCGCTTCTCCTGTACGCTCTCCCCTTTCACTCACCTGGCGATGGCTCGGCTGGCAGCTCAGATGGCTGTCTCCTCTGACGATGCCGGAGCCTGCCACTCCAGTTCTGACGGACTTCACATTAGCGTTTCTGCTCGACCCAGGACCACCAGCGCTTCTCCTGTACGCTCTCCCCTTTCACTCACCTGGCGATGGCTCGGCTGGCAGCTCAGATGGCTGTCTCCTCTGACGATGCCGGAGCCTGCCACTCCAGTTCTGACGGACTTCACATTAGCGTTTCTGCTCGACCCAGGACCACCAGCGCTTCTCCTGTACGCTCTCCCCTTTCACTCACCTGGCGATGGCTCGGCTGGCAGCTCAGATGGCTGTCTCCTCTGACGATGCCGGAGCCTGCCACTCCAGTTCTGACGGACTTCACATTAGCGTTTCTGCTCGACCCAGGACCACCAGCGCTTCTCCTGTACGCTCTCCCCTTTCACTCACCTGGCGATGGCTTGGCTGGCAGCTCAGATGGCTGTCTCCTCTGACGATGCCGGAGCCTGCCACTCCAGTTCTGACGGACTTCACATTAGCGTTTCTGCTCGACCCAGGACCACCAGCGCTTCTCCTGTACGCTCTCCCCTTTCACTCACCTGGCGATGGCTCGGCTGGCAGCTCAGATGGCTGTCTCCTCTGACGATGCCGGAGCCTGCCACTCCAGTTCTGACGGACTTCACATTAGCGTTTCTGCTCGACCCAGGACCACCAGCGCTTCTCCTGTACGCTCTCCCCTTTCACTCACCTGGCGATGGCTCGGCTGGCAGCTCAGATGGCTGTCTCCTCTGACGATGCCGGAGCCTGCCACTCCAGTTCTGACGGACTTCACATTAGCGTTTCTGCTCGACCCAGGACCACCAGCGCTTCTCCTGTACGCTCTCCCCTTTCACTCACCTGGCGATGGCTCGGCTGGCAGCTCAGATGGCTGTCTCCTCTGACGATGCCGGAGCCTGCCACTCCAGTTCTGACGGACTTCACATTAGCGTTTCTGCTCGACCCAGGACCACCAGCGCTTCTCCTGTACGCTCTCCCCTTTCACTCACCTGGCGATGGCTCGGCTGGCAGCTCAGATGGCTGTCTCCTCTGACGATGCCGGAGCCTGCCACTCCAGTTCTGACGGACTTCACATTAGCGTTTCTGCTCGACCCAGGACCACCAGCGCTTCTCCTGTACGCTCTCCCCTTTCACTCACCTGGCGATGGCTCGGCTGGCAGCTCAGATGGCTGTCTCCTCTGACGATGCCGGAGCCTGCCACTCCAGTTCTGACGGACTTCACATTAGCGTTTCTGCTCGACCCAGGACCACCAGCGCTTCTCCTGTACGCTCTCCCCTTTCACTCACCTGGCGATGGCTCAGCTGGCAGCTCAGATGGCTGTCTCCTCTGACGATGCCGGAGCCTGCCACTCCAGTTCTGACGGACTTCACATTAGCGTTTCTGCTCGACCCAGGACCACCAGCGCTTCTCCTGTACGCTCTCCCCTTTCACTCACCTGGCGATGGCTCGGCTGGCAGCTCAGATGGCTGTCTCCTCTGACGATGCCGGAGCCTGCCACTCCAGTTCTGACGGACTTCACATTAGCGTTTCTGCTCGACCCAGGACCACCAGCGCTTCTCCTGTACGCTCTCCCCTTTCACTCACCTGGCGATGGCTCGGCTGGCAGCTCAGATGGCTGTCTCCTCTGACGATGCCGGAGCCTGCCACTCCAGTTCTGACGGACTTCACATTAGCGTTTCTGCTCGACCCAGGACCACCAGCGCTTCTCCTGTACGCTCTCCCCTTTCACTCACCTGGCGATGGCTCGGCTGGCAGCTCAGATGGCTGTCTCCTCTGACGATGCCGGAGCCTGCCACTCCAGTTCTGACGGACTTCACATTAGCGTTTCTGCTCGACCCAGGACCACCAGCGCTTCTCCTGTACGCTCTCCCCTTTCACTCACCTGGCGATGGCTCGGCTGGCAGCTCAGATGGCTGTCTCCTCTGACGATGCCGGAGCCTGCCACTCCAGTTCTGACGGACTTCACATTAGCGTTTCTGCTCGACCCAGGACCACCAGCGCTTCTCCTGTACGCTCTCCCCTTTCACTCACCTGGCGATGGCTCGGCTGGCAGCTCAGATGGCTGTCTCCTCTGACGATGCCGGAGCCTGCCACTCCAGTTCTGACGGACTTCACATTAGCGTTTCTGCTCGACCCAGGACCACCAGCGCTTCTCCTGTACGCTCTCCCCTTTCACTCACCTGGCGATGGCTCGGCTGGCAGCTCAGATGGCTGTCTCCTCTGACGATGCCGGAGCCTGCCACTCCAGTTCTGACGGACTTCACATTAGCGTTTCTGCTCGACCCAGGACCACCAGCGCTTCTCCTGTACGCTCTCCCCTTTCACTCACCTGGCGATGGCTCGGCTGGCAGCTCAGATGGCTGTCTCCTCTGACGATGCCGGAGCCTGCCACTCCAGTTCTGACGGACTTCACATTAGCGTTTCTGCTCGACCCAGGACCACCAGCGCTTCTCCTGTACGCTCTCCCCTTTCACTCACCTGGCGATGGCTCGGCTGGCAGCTCAGATGGCTGTCTCCTCTGACGATGCCGGAGCCTGCCACTCCAGTTCTGACGGACTTCACATTAGCGTTTCTGCTCGACCCAGGACCACCAGCGCTTCTCCTGTACGCTCTCCCCTTTCACTCACCTGGCGATGGCTCGGCTGGCAGCTCAGATGGCTGTCTCCTCTGACGATGCCGGAGCCTGCCACTCCAGTTCTGACGGACTTCACATTAGCGTTTCTGCTCGACCCAGGACCACCAGCGCTTCTCCTGTACGCTCTCCCCTTTCACTCACCTGGCGATGGCTCGGCTGGCAGCTCAGATGGCTGTCTCCTCTGACGATGCCGGAGCCTGCCACTCCAGTTCTGACGGACTGCATATTAGCGTCTCTGCTTGACCCAGGACCACCAGCGCTTCTCCTGTACGCTCTCCCCTTTCACTCACCTGGCGATGGCTCGGCTGGCAGCTCAGATGGCTGTCTCCTCTGACGATGCCGGAGCCTGCCACTCCAGTTCTGACGGACTTCACATTAGCGTTTCTGCTCGACCCAGGACCACCAGCGCTTCTCCTGTACGCTCTCCCCTTTCACTCACCTGGCGATGGCTCGGCTGGCAGCTCAGATGGCTGTCTCCTCTGACGATGCCGGAGCCTGCCACTCCAGTTCTGACGGACTTCACATTAGCGTTTCTGCTCGACCCAGGACCACCAGCGCTTCTCCTGTACGCTCTCCCCTTTCACTCACCTGGCGATGGCTCGGCTGGCAGCTCAGATGGCTGTCTCCTCTGACGATGCCGGAGCCTGCCACTCCAGTTCTGACGGACTTCACATTAGCGTTTCTGCTCGACCCAGGACCACCAGCGCTTCTCCTGTACGCTCTCCCCTTTCACTCACCTGGCGATGGCTCGGCTGGCAGCTCAGATGGCTGTCTCCTCTGACGATGCCGGAGCCTGCCACTCCAGTTCTGACGGACTTCACATTAGCGTTTCTGCTCGACCCAGGACCACCAGCGCTTCTCCTGTACGCTCTCCCCTTTCACTCACCTGGCGATGGCTCGGCTGGCAGCTCAGATGGCTGTCTCCTCTGACGATGCCGGAGCCTGCCACTCCAGTTCTGACGGACTTCACATTAGCGTTTCTGCTCGACACAGGACCACCAGCGCTTCTCCTGTACGCTCTCCCCTTTCACTCACCTGGCGATGGCTCGGCTGGCAGCTCAGATGGCTGTCTCCTCTGACGATGCCGGAGCCTGCCACTCCAGTTCTGACGGACTTCACATTAGCGTTTCTGCTCGACCCAGGACCACCAGCGCTTCTCCTGTACGCTCTCCCCTTTCACTCACCTGGCGATGGCTCGGCTGGCAGCTCAGATGGCTGTCTCCTCTGACGATGCCGGAGCCTGCCACTCCAGTTCTGACGGACTTCACATTAGCGTTTCTGCTCGACCCAGGACCACCAGCGCTTCTCCTGTACGCTCTCCCCTTTCACTCACCTGGCGATGGCTCGGCTGGCAGCTCAGATGGCTGTCTCCTCTGACGATGCCGGAGCCTGCCACTCCAGTTCTGACGGACTTCACATTAGCGTTTCTGCTCGACCCAGGACCACCAGCGCTTCTCCTGTACGCTCTCCCCTTTCACTCACCTGGCGATGGCTCGGCTGGCAGCTCAGATGGCTGTCTCCTCTGACGATGCCGGAGCCTGCCACTCCAGTTCTGACGGACTTCACATTAGCGTTTCTGCTCGACCCAGGACCACCAGCGCTTCTCCTGTACGCTCTCCCCTTTCACTCACCTGGCGATGGCTCGGCTGGCAGCTCAGATGGCTGTCTCCTCTGACGATGCCGGAGCCTGCCACTCCAGTTCTGACGGACTTCACATTAGCGTTTCTGCTCGACCCAGGACCACCAGCGCTTCTCCTGTACGCTCTCCCCTTTCACTCACCTGGCGATGGCTCGGCTGGCAGCTCAGATGGCTGTCTCCTCTGACGATGCCGGAGCCTGCCACTCCAGTTCTGACGGACTTCACATTAGCGTTTCTGCTCGACCCAGGACCACCAGCGCTTCTCCTGTACGCTCTCCCCTTTCACTCACCTGGCGATGGCTCGGCTGGCAGCTCAGATGGCTGTCTCCTCTGACGATGCCGGAGCCTGCCACTCCAGTTCTGACGGACTGCATATTAGCGTCTCTGCTTGACCCAGGACCACCAGCGCTTCCCCTGTACTCACCTCATCCTACTTTTGAAAAATATTTATCCATTTTGTTGTAATTTTGCAGTCGTCAAGCGAGAACGTGGCTGCGGCAGAATCAAAGGCGGCAAAGAAAGGGAAACGAGCCAAGGCACGGCCTCAGAAGGGCTGCAGAGTCCAGTGATTCCATTCAGCCTCCATCCCCAACGCAATCTTTCATCTCTCCATTTCCCAAGCCTCTCCTAAGTCATACTCCCAGTGCCGTATAGTCAAAAGCCTGCACTTCTCATTTTACCAGTGTCATTCGGCTTCTTCCTGATAGGATGATTAATCTCTACTCTCCCCAAGGCCTACATTAGGTTTTTCAGCATTTGGCCTGCCCATTTTCGCTCAGCAATCAGCGACTCTCGTTTTGCAGTCCTGCTCAAGTCAGGGTTTGTAATAACATTTTTTCGCGAGGTCCCCAGCCGCTCAATTCACTGCTTCTCCCCTCAAGCTTTCTTTTCTATCATTACGTGGAAAGTTTATTTCTAGCCATTTTCGGGTTTGCAAACCATACTTGTGATAGTTATATGATAAACCGCAGAGTCCGTAAAGTGTTCGCAAAAAAAGCCTAAGCATTGAAGCGGAGCATTGGAGAAGCATACTGGACTTTTTAAACTGGCGCTAGGAGCGCAAAAGAAAGGGCAGGTGTCCAAAAGTGCAAGGCCATTGCGTGGGCTACAAGGATTGTTCTCCAAACAGCAGGCAGAAGGGCCATGGCTCACGAAAACTGTCAATGTGGCTGCGTGTATTTCCTTTACGTAGCCCTAAGTCTCATCAGTTTTTGCTACCTTGGTTGGGAACTGGCAGATGAAAGTCGCACTACCGACGGATATAAGGGTTTCATTTCTTTCTTTTTTCATCTATTCTCCAAATAAGTGACCATTCGATTATATTTTTAAAACAGAATAAACTGGCTCAAAAAACATGAAAAAATTTCAAAGAAAACTTGATAAGCTAATGTAAAAGGTATCATAGGCCAGGCCTTGAACTTTTTAAGCTCAGAAAGTTTCTGGTCAGCTAACATGAGATGTCATGCTTATTGTAAGCAAAGGTCATGCAATGTCATGCTGATGGTAAGACGTGATGCATGCAGGTTCCTTATGGTGGCTAGCATTCATAGTGTCGGAGGGGGTTCTATGGACGCTGGGCCTTGCACTGGGCATCCGTGTGTCCTTTCTCGACCCCGGAGTTCACGCCCCTCTTCCCCTCTCTGACCAGGAGGCCGACTACCTCCTCAACAAAGCGTTGGCCTATCCCAAACAGACGCTCTCTAACTTTATCCACGGCCGTTCAGGGAGCAGGAGGACAGCGGTCGAAACGTGTGGATCGGACGCTCTTTGCGCGTTCACCTCAGCCACTGCCGCACCTGCAACATAATTCGGCTTCTTTCCTTTCGCATTTGCTTTTTAGGTTACGTGGGAATTGAGTTGCAGACCGCCGCGAACGAGTCATTGTAGAATATGCAACCGCTGCGTAGAGTCCAAGGATCATCACTGCCCTTGGCTGCGCAACTGCATCGGACGTCGCAACCATCGCTACTTCATCCTCTTCTTGGCCGTCTGCCTCATCCATGTCCTGGCCCAAGCTGCCTACCTTGTCACCTTTCTCGTCATGCGTCGGTTCTAGTTCCTTTTTGCATAGAGTCCAAGGATCATCACGGCCCTTGGCTGCGCAACTGCATCGGACGTCGCAACCATCGCTACTTCATCCTCTTCTTGGCCGTCTGCCTCATCCATGTCCTGGCCCAAGCTGCCTACCTTGTCACCTTTCTCGTCATGCGTCGGTTCTAGTTCCTTTTTGCATAGAGTCCAAGGATCATCACTGCCCTTGGCTGCGCAACTGCATCGGACGTCGCAACCATCGCTACTTCATCCTCTTCTTGGCCGTCTGCCTCATCCATGTCCTGGCCCAAGCTGCCTACCTTGTCACCTTTCTCGTCATGCGTCGGTTCTAGTTCCTTTTTGCATAGAGTCCAAGGATCATCACGGCCCTTGGCTGCGCAACTGCATCGGACGTCGCAACCATCGCTACTTCATCCTCTTCTTGGCCGTCTGCCTCATCCATGTCCTGGCCCAAGCTGCCTACCTTGTCACCTTTCTCGTCATGCGTCGGTTCTAGTTCCTTTTTGCATAGAGTCCAAGGATCATCACTGCCCTTGGCTGCGCAACTGCATCGGACGTCGCAACCATCGCTACTTCATCCTCTTCTTGGCCGTCTGCCTCATCCATGTCCTGGCCCAAGCTGCCTACCTTGTCACCTTTCTCGTCATGCGTCGGTTCTAGTTCCTTTTTGCATAGAGTCCAAGGATCATCACGGCCCTTGGCTGCGCAACTGCATCGGACGTCGCAACCATCGCTACTTCATCCTCTTCTTGGCCGTCTGCCTCATCCATGTCCTGGCCCAAGCTGCCTACCTTGTCACCTTTCTCGTCATGCGTCGGTTCTAGTTCCTTTTTGCATAGAGTCCAAGGATCATCACTGCCCTTGGCTGCGCAACTGCATCGGACGTCGCAACCATCGCTACTTCATCCTCTTCTTGGCCGTCTGCCTCATCCATGTCCTGGCCCAAGCTGCCTACCTTGTCACCTTTCTCGTCATGCGTCGGTTCTAGTTCCTTTTTGCATAGAGTCCAAGGATCATCACTGCCCTTGGCTGCGCAACTGCATCGGACGTCGCAACCATCGCTACTTCATCCTCTTCTTGGCCGTCTGCCTCATCCATGTCCTGGCCCAAGCTGAACCCCATGTCACCTTTCTCGTCATGCGTCGGTTCTAGTTCCTTTTTGCATAGAGTCCAAGGATCATCACTGCCCTTGGCTGCGCAACTGCATCGGACGTCGCAACCATCGCTACTTCATCCTCTTCTTGGCCGTCTGCCTCATCCATGTCCTGGCCCAAGCTGCCTACCTTTTACTCATTCTCGTAATGCGGTGGTTCTTGGTGCTTTTGGCATAGAGTCCAAGGATCATCACTGCCCTTGGCTGCGCAACTGCATCGGACGTCGCAACCATCGCTACTTCATCCTCTTCTTGGCCGTCTGCCTCATCCATGTCCTGGCCCAAGCTGCCTACCTTGTCACCTTTCTCGTCATGCGTCAGTTCTAGTTCCTTTTTGCATAGAGTCCAAGGATCATCACTGCCCTTGGCTGCGCAACTGCATCGGACGTCGCAACCATCGCTACTTCATCCTCTTCTTGGCCGTCTGCCTCATCCATGTCCTGGCCCAAGCTGCCTACCTTGTCACCTTTCTCGTCATGCGTCGGTTCTAGTTCCTTTTTGCATAGAGTCCAAGGATCATCACGGCCCTTGGCTGCGCAACTGCATCGGACGTCGCAACCATCGCTACTTCATCCTTTTCTTGCGGTCTGCCTCCTCAATGTCCTGGCCCAAGCTGCCTTCCGTGTCACCTTTCTCGTCATGCGTCGGTTCTAGTTCCTTTTTGCATAGAGTCCAAGGATCATCACTGCCCTTGGCTGCGCAACTGCATCGGACGTCGCAACCATCGCTACTTCATCCTCTTCTTGGCCGTCTGCCTCATCCATGTCCTGGCCCAAGCTGCCTACCTTGTCACCTTTCTCGTCATGCGTCGGTTCTAGTTCCTTTTTGCATAGAGTCCAAGGATCATCACGGCCCCTTGGCTGCGCAACTGCATCGGACGTCGCAACCATCGCTACTTCATCCTCTTCTTGGCCGTCTGCCTCATCCATGTCCTGGCCCAAGCTGCCTACCTTGTCACCTTTCTCGTCATGCGTCGGTTCTAGTTCCTTTTTGCATAGAGTCTAAGGATCATCACTGCCCTTGGCTGCGCAATTGCATCGGACGTCGCAACCATCGCTACTTCATCCTCTTCCTGGCCGTCTGCCTCATTCATGTCCTGGCTCAAGCTGCCTACCTTGTCACCTTTCTCGTCATGCGCCGGTTCTAGTTCCTTTTTCACTCTTTCACCAGTCTATCGACAATAATTTGCCATTTTCTATCTTACTGCCTATTTGTCTCTGCAGATACAGCCTGGGCAGTTGGTGCTGGGTGATCGGGTTTGTGATAGCGATAGCAGACGTGGCAGTCACCTGTGCGCTGGCCAATCTCTGCTGGTACCACATACGCTACGTCTCCATGGCCATCACCACCAAGGAGGACATCGAGCTCGATCACAGTCATTCCATTCGCCATTTGGTTCCCCCTTGTTCCATTTTCACCTTGCCCACAACCCAGCAGTCCATTTGCAGGATTCCAATCCTTACTCCATGGGCTCCACGCTGGCCAATTGGTGCTGGATGCTTCTTGGTCCTGAGTTCCCCGCCTTCGCCGAGTACCAAGGAAGCCAGGTTCTTCTCTCTTCTCAAACAGCTTTTGAAGAGGAGGATGGGGCATTTTGCAGCACATTCCGCGGGAGGTCTTCTATGGGACACGCAACTATGGACGGAGCCGCACTAAGCTCACTCCATCCTCCTCCCCCTCCTCTTCTACCACCAGCTGCTCTTGCATTAATCTCTAGTTTCTCCTCATTCATTACTAGCTATAGTCTTCTGTGTGATAGTCTCCTAATTGCTACGAGTGCTTTCTAATACCTTTTTTGCTGGCTCTCAGCATGGAATAGGCGCGATGGTGCACTTTGTTTTGGCAGTTCTATGCGTGAGTCTTCTTGGTACTGATAAAATTTTGGAACTTCAAAGAGAAAATTGGGGCGTTACATAGGGAGAAGGAGCATGGATATGGGCGCGATGAAAGCAGACGTAGTACGAATGCTAGAATACTAAAGAAGCGGTAGTGGTGGTGGCTGGATGGCTAAAGAGAGAGGAGAGGAAGGAGGCGTGGAGAAATGTAGGCGGCATCACAACGTTGGCAGGCGCTTGCAGGCGAACTCTCAGTTCTGGCACTCCTCCGGGTACTCCAGCTCCCAGATCCGTTTCAGGTGCTTCCCCTTCACATCCCGCGGCGTTCCGAACCCTTTCAACAATTTCTGCTTCCTTCCATCTCCCCATCTCTGTCCCATTTAGCCTTCCACATGGCCGACATCGGAACAAAGCGCCGTAAGCGGCAGAATAGGTGCAGCAACCGGTGGATCCCTTCTGGGAGGAGAACTTGTTGGTGCCGGACTGAATGGGGATGGTGGCTTCGCCGGCGCGCAGCTGTGCGAGACTCCAGCGCTTGCCGGAGCCCGGGGCGGGGCCGGGCAGACGGCCCAGCTCTGCGCCCGCCGTCTGCAGATGCCCCGCCTTCAGCTGGACCGCCTCCTCCCCCTTCCCCGCCGCCGCCGGGGAGACCTGCGGCGATCCGCTCGTCTCGCTCTCCGATCCTTTCCCGCCCTTCCCTGCCTTCGACATCCTCCGCTTCTCTACTCACTCTCTACTACCCGAGCTGCGCTACAAAATACGCCCATTGGGAGCCTCAGCTTCCTGCAAGCAACCGCGGGAAGAATGCCATCAATTGCCTCCTGGGCCCAGCCCCAATTGCCTCCTAGGCCTAGCCCCAGAGGGAGGCAGGCGCGCAGAGCAATAGGCCGAAGCTCGGCTAAGGCTGAGCTGGCTTTTGTTTTCGCCAGTGAAGCAGAGGGGGGGTTGGCGGTTGGGAGGGGGCGTGGGTGGGAGTAGTGTAGAGAGGCGGTTATCGCGGCGGCCGTAGGTATGGGGCCGGGGGGTTTTTAAAGGCGGAGGAGAGCTCGCGGGGGGCGGTTATTGCAGAGGCTTGGAGTTGGAGTAGGGGCGAGTCTAGGGGGCCTCTGACTGCCGCCCTCTGACTCACTCTCTACCCTTCCCTCCTTCCCTCACTCCACCCAGCCCCCAGGGCAGGGAAGAGGGCAGGCTTCACAATTATCCAGAAGCTTTCTGAGCTGAAGGTGGGTGAGGGGGGTGGGGGCATTGTGGGCGGGAGCTCTTCAGGCTACCCGGTTCAACAGCGCACTTCAGCCCGGCCGAGCACTGCCTCTGCTGCTCTGCTCCTCCTGTTTGGCTAGGGGGCGATGTGGAGGGGGGATGAAAGAAACGTCTCCACTCCCACTTTGCCAGCCTTTTTTTTCTGCCCCACTGCTCCCCTTTTCTTCTGCTGAAGCTTCCCGGATGCTTGGGAAAATTGAGAGCTGGATAGTGATCCGAAATGAGGGCAACAAGTCCAGCAGCGAAGGCACATTGTAAATGTCAAACAAGGACAATGATTGCAACGAAGGACTCCGAGATTGGAAGCATGGCTAAAGCAGTGCAGGAATGTGAAGGCGGCAGTGGAAGGTGAGCAAAGAAGTGTCCAGGCATCCTGAACGTAATGAAAGTCAACTGAGAAAAGCTCTTAGGCGATAGGCTGGTGAAATGTCACTGAAGCGCTTCCCGGCTTTCCCCTCCGGCCTGAGGAACCTAAGAAAGGCTGGACTGAGCCAACTATTCCCACCGCTCAGGAGATGGCTGGTGGGACCTGTACATTTTGGTGGCCTTGCAGTCTTTGAGTTGGGCTGGCTTGCAGAAGTTGTCCAGATGAGTGCTGTTGGCCTCGGGCACGACCTTGAAGGGGGTGTGTGAGTGAGAGAGGGAGGTTGGCTGAGGCTGAGGCCACCTGTCCAAGGCAGCAGAGGCAGGTATCGAGGCTGCGCTGAAGAACGGCGGGAGGGATGACATCGAAGCGAAGGTTCTGCGTCTTCTCCAGGCGCAAAATCTTGCGTATCAGCGACTCGCTCACCAGCTCCTCCATCAGCTCCCTCCACTCACTCGCCTCTCCTCGCCTAGCCTACATCTTTCCTCCTTCATACAAACATTTATTTTATCTTGATTCTTTCCACTCTATCGCATTCAATGCTTCGTGCACCATCGGTGTCTAAATGGTTTCTGATGGATTAGTGAATTGTACTTCTTGTCAGCATCAAGCAATCCTGAACTAAACCGGCGATATATGCACCTTTATGAGGCCAAACTTTTTGCGCGGCCGCAGGCCGCCTGCCGCGAAGGGCAGGGCAGTCAGAGCTCCGGAGGCCGGAGGGCATGGGTGCGGAGGCCCCGGAGCGTAGCCTAGCATGCGAAGCATGCTAGGCGAAGCGTAGGGGCCGTAGCCCCCATGCCCGGAGGCCGGAGGAGCTCTGGCGCCCTGCCCGAAGTGGCGGGCGGCCAAGGCCCGCTTATACAGTTCCCCATTTTTCGTCCGTATGTCCGCATATATATATATATATATATATATATATATATATATATATATATATATATATATATATATATATATATATATATATAAAAATGTGGTTCCAGAGCCCGGACTCAATGGTTTTTCAACCAAATTGGCTGAACTTTTGTATGAAGGTCCGTCTGGGTGGTGGGTAGGAGGGTTTTTCTGCGCATGGTCTAATTTTTATTTGTTCTGGATTTATGGCCAAAAAACCTCGAAAATGGAGACCTTTAAATTCGAAAATTTTTCGAAAAGGTGTATTTTACTTTAATTAATCATTTATTATTATTTAGATTACTTTTATCATTTAAATGCCTCAGAAATCAAAACTAGACCTGGACCAATTTGTTACTTTTTACTTGTGTTTGCGTTATATAAGTTTTTCTTGAGCCTACATGCTGATTATTCCATTCATTGCTTAACAAGAATAAAATGCTACAGCATAAGAAGCTTATGAATTTTCAATCATTAAAAAGAAATAGACAAGTTGTAAAACAATCGTGATTTATTTTGATTTGAATTTTAACATGTTCATTTCATTGGTTTTGTCCATCTAAAAACTCCACTGGTCATTCATAAGCAGGCGGCAATTTATGGCATAAATAGGGTATTCTATCTTTTTTATCATCAATTTTCTTTAATTTTTAAATAATATTGAAAAAT